>JASDQU010334463.1:0-12713 GCA_032191745.1 Picea mariana
AAGGATCTAACGACACATGGCCTCCAGAAATCGACGATCGAGACTCTTTTCGGACCTCCAGGCTCTGGGAAAATCAAATCTGAAACCTCATCCTCTTCCATGCGCTTTTACCTAGAGCTATGGATCTGACAATACGTGGCTCTTGTTGATCAACGATTCAAATTCACTTTGGGCCTTCGTCCACTTCAGGACTTCGGGCGCTTCGACACTTTGGGCAATTCTAAAACTCTGAATACCCAGGGGACGCTAATCTGATCTTCACAGGGGACTCCACCGCCGCAAAACTGAGACTGTGTGTTTGTATTTGAAGATTGAAATGAGTTTCTCTGCATGCTGCATTCAGATGCTTCCTGTGTATGCTGCGAACTTGGACAACCTGTTGCCCTTGACAATTATATGTGATAACTTTTAGTTCCACAGGGGATGGCATGCTCCCTGCAAGCTACCAAGAACAAGTAGTTCCAGTCGCCTTATACATTGGGCTATGGAGTCATGCTCAAAAAACATCCTACTGAGGATTAAAGGTCGACAAGCACACTATCCTAAAAATGAAAGAAAAATACATGGGCTCCAAGAGGAGCTTATTTATGTACATTCCTAGACTAATTGATTTTTACAAAGCACTAGGTGAAAGAAAACTTCCACCATACCCATTCAAGTAGCTTCCTAAATGGAAGACCATTTATTCTATTGGTGATCAATAGAAGATAATGCAACCGTGACAGTAGAACGATTACATCCTCCAACTTCTCTCCAAAGGATGAAGTTGAGATAAATTTGGACAGCTCTAAGACATGAAGGAAATGCCACTCCATGTACTCGTTGAAAGCCTCATAGAATGAGTGGAAAAATCCGTTGGGATGGTGACAGAAAACATGCTTTGTCTTGCATCTGTTCAAACCAGGCTGAATGTCTCTAGCAAGTGTAGGCTAGTGAATGGCTGATGCATGTTGACTGATCCCAGGCAATGGTTGCGTGCTGATAGGTTCTGAGAAGGCTATGAACTACACCTTCAATTGCTCCTCTTCTTCTTCATGGCTTTCCCAAGGGTCAGATTCATAATCATCATAAATAGGAACCATGGGAAAGCTCTACTCTTCAAACGGCTACTTGGTGTCTTCTACAGGTCTAGGATGGGTGATTTCCTCACAATATTTTTCATTGGTGAACATAGTATAAGACTTTGTAGTATGTTCTCAAGAATCCTGCAAATCCATCTCAGAAACTGATTCATAGCTGTCATACAAAGGCAAATCTCTTGTCATACTGGTAAAATCTCATTAGCTTGTGATGCTTGTGAATGGTATCACTCATTAGCTGTCTGCAGGGAAATCTTCTTATAGGGGGTACCACTGGTTGATGGTTCAGTCCCCATGACCGGACTTTCCATACCTTCTGTTTATGGGATGAGCCGAGGTTTCAACCACCAAACCTACCCTTCATTTATTGATTTTCTTCAGAGATTGAACGAGACTTAATGCTCAGGTGGTGGCCATGTGCCAAGGCTATAAGGCTCCCACATCTCCATATTGATGGCTGCCACATATTTGGCTCTTCTAGGCTCGGGCTCTGGGAAAATCAAATATTAAATCTCGCTTACCTTCTGTGTTTTTTACCTTGAGTTGTTGATCTATTGACGCGCGTCCCCTTCAATCAATGACTCTGCTCCTGCTTCAAGACTTTGACCCCTTCAACCAGATCAATGACCCTTCTACTCCCTTCTCAATCAATGATCAAGAGTTGCTTCGGTTCTTCAAGATTTCCCCCCCTTTGCTTTCCTCCAGAGCTCTAGATATGGTGTCGTGTGTCCCTTTGAATCAGACAATTGAGACTTACTCTGGGCCTTCGGGATTCTGGAAAACCAAAACTCAAACTTACTTTCTCTCGAAGCAAAACATCCAGAACTAAGGATTTGATGATGCGTGGCCTTTAGAGATCGATGGCTGAGACGCTTTTCGAACCTCCGGGATCTGGGAAAATCAAATCTCAAACCTCATCCTCTTCCATGCGCTTTTAACCAGAGCTATGTATCTGACGATATGTGGCTCTTTCTGATCAATGATTCAGATTGAATTTGGGCCTTCGACCACTTCAGGACTTCAGGCACTTTGACACTTCGGGCACTTTGGGAAATTATGAAACTCTGAATACCTAGGGGCCGTTAATCTAATCCTCACAGGGGATCTCCACCATCGCAGAACTGAGCCCACTTGTTTGTATTTTAAGCCCGAAATGAGGTGCTCTGCATGCTGCGCTCGGACGCTTCCTGTGAAGGCCGCGAACTTGGACAATCTATTTCCCTTGACAACTATATGTGATAACACCATGGATAGGGGAAAACAAATCATAGATGTATAACCTATTGTTACAATTTCCATTGCAAAGTTCTAGGAAGACGATGTAGAGAAACGTGATAAAGGTTAACACCTATTCCACTCACTAATGTGGGTGAAGGGAACACCATTTTATATCATTTTTGAAAATGGTAGTTGTAAGAAATAAACCTCAATACTATCCATATGTAATGGCTCAAATTCTAATATGTCTAAATGCATAAGTAAACCTAGAAATTTGATATGAGTAGATCTGATAAGAATAATGAAAAATATGTTATACCTATGCATAGAAAGAATGTTTGGACTAATAAGTGTATGCAGTATCCTAGAAAGAAATGCTTGCAGGTTAGCTACCATGACCCTAGCACGCAGTGCAAGAAAGGATGGGGATCATTTAAAACAAAGAGAGGATTGACCCATGAAGTATTTGATTATCCTAGAATGATTGCTAAGATTGAAGAAATGAACATGAGACAAGAAAACCCTAAGGCATATCCAAAAACTAAGATCATGACAGAATCCTAGAAAGAATAAGAGAAAGTATTTCTACAGATTAAAGAAACCCTGAATGACCACTGACATGTCATATTATCAGAGATCTTCAAAGAAAAATAATGCCTTGAAGCAAGACTAGGAGACTTTGACATTGACTATGTTCTAGAAGAGGAAACACAGGTGAATATTATGACAGAGAGAACCTATATGGAAAGCTCACCCGGATACCTACGAATGCCAATGGAACTTCGACAGAGGAAGATTTTGAGATTATTAAATTTATTGAGAACATTGCCCTATTTACCATGCTATTAGGAAAACCTTGGATTGAAAGAAATCAGGCCAAAAAGAAAGAAGAAGAAGAAGTTTTAGAGCAGAAGAAGCAAGAGTTAAAATAATTCATGACTAGAAGGATCGCACACTTGATTGAAGAATAGAAGAACAGATCAAAGCTATTTAACACCAGATATCCGAATGTCAAACTTGAAAGAACACTAGAAGACCCACAGAAGATTGAAGTACCCATTCCAGATAAATAAGAAGGATCACCCTCGAATCTTAGCGAAGAATCTCAAGAGCGCGAAGTACCTATGCCAAAAGAAGATAAGAATCAAAATGGAAAAAGGCCTACCAAGACGAAGCTCACTGGCAAGAAGGATAGAAAGCTAAGTAAGAAGAGAGCTAAGATCAACAAGTTGCAGAAGGTTCCAGAGGGAACCTCGTAGAAGGAAAATTTGCAAAATTGGAGCTTCGTTGGGATATTAGAACAACGACACATGGCACTTTTCCATGGCGAAGCAATATATCCGTTGGGGACATTATAACCGTTAGGCCAATGCTCTGAACAAGTAGAAATACATTTATGGACAGACAACTTGCCATCCGACCGATGGGACCACGCTATAACAGACATAACAGAGTTAATGAAGGCTTCATACCTGTAGCAAGCGACTCGTTGCCGAGTTACCTATTTATCCCATAGCGCCATGCAACGAGAACACTTTTTCCAACTGAGAGTTTGAGCCCACAGACTGAGTTGATTTCTCATAGTGATCATCACGCTCTTGATCTCTATCCCATATTGCTTCGCCATGGAAAAGTGCCATGTGTCGTTGTTCTAATATCCCGACGAAGCTCACTGGCAAGAAGGATAGAAAGCTAAGTAAGAAGAGAGCTAAGATCAACAAGTTGCAGAAGGTTCCAGAGGGAACCTCGTAGAAGGAAAATTTGCAAAATTGGAGCTTCGTTGGGATATTAGAACAACGACACATGGCACTTTTCCATGGCGAAGCAATATATCCGTTGGGGACATTATAACCGTTAGGCCAATGCTCTGAACAAGTAGAAATACATTTATGGACAGACAACTTGCCATCCGACCGATGGGACCACGCTATAACAGACATAACAGAGTTAATGAAGGCTTCATACCTGTAGCAAGCGACTCGTTGCCGAGTTACCTATTTATCCCATAGCGCCATGCAACGAGAACACTTTTTCCAACTGAGAGTTTGAGCCCACAGACTGAGTTGATTTCTCATAGTGATCATCACGCTCTTGATCTCTATCCCATTACTGTGTCTAATTTACCTTTCGAACCCGAGATTGTTAACCTCGAGCGTGTATGTCGGACGAGTTGAGCGTTGTAAAGAAAGTTGTTAAAGAAGTTATGATTGACCTCATGATTGAAAGAGTCATGTCAATGTCTACAAGTGTACAAGCATCATCGACGAGAGGACTACTAGCCTCTCCGTCCATTGCTCGCGGAGCCGGACCATCCCGACCATCAGATGAAAACTGAACCAATCACAGGGATGATCTAGCGAATGCCAAATTGATCCCGACCATATTACCCACCTATATACCATCTCTGAGCAGTGCAGTAAATCGAGACAGTGTGCCCAGAGATTTTGAATACACCTTGGTTATGGTGTAACTCTCTAAGGGGATACACACAGTTCGAGCGGACCAAGATAAAATTGCAGCGTTGAATTTTAGCGACTTCAACCTCGGAGATCGCAAAGTCTATAACATGCTCGCCCCACATAAGTACCTGACCGGAACTAGGAGAATAATTCAAAGATAATCCCCCAGTTGTGGACTATGAACCTCGCACAATCCACCTTGCTGACCGTCATGAATATTCCCCACTTCGGAAGACACCAAGAGGTGAATGCATGTGTCAAGTTGTTGCTTTCTTGTTACCATGGCGGCTATTTGTGGCTAAACCGCCGTATAACAGTTGATCTAACATTGATCAATCGGATCACGGGCTTGAGTATGCAAGGACCTGATCCACAAGAGTTTTATCCAGGAAAAGCCATGGATAGCACTATAGCATAGAAGATCAAGGACACTTATGGCTATGTCCAGAAGGGTAGGCGAGGCTACAAGGTAGCTTCTATCCATAGGGGCACAGTGTGCCTCACCTATCAGTTGATTGCACGGAATTTAGTACGAAAGAACTGACTCACCCAAGTCACTGGTTTTGTAGTTGACCTCGAAGGGAAGTGCGCGGAAGGCCTTCAGATGAACTGGGTGAAGTACTTGGTGAACCAGTTGGAACTCGATTGCAGAGAAGCACAAGATCAAGGATATGAATTTCATTTCATCTGGCTCTTTATCCTTATAGATTTTATTGCCTGGGAGATCCCGGAAGGTATGACCTTCCTAGACATCGATCCTTTTGAACCACTGGCCGCAATGTTCAGTACACTGTGGTACTCAAGCGACATGAATAAACAGTGGCAGTCAAATGTTGTTTTTCATACCTACTATAATTAGATGAAGATAGCCATACAGTCCGAGCCTCTCTTGACTCTGAACACTCTACACTAGTTTAGGCCTTTAATGAAGTTCAACGCAGATCAACATTTTATTTACATCACAGTGTGCGTCGACAAACACAAGCAACAACTTCAATCCTACTATAAGCTGATGGAGGAGGACTTGGAAGAGATCACAAAGGACTGGTCAGCGGATCTCCTTATTCCAATAGAACCTGTGGAGATATCTAACATCGACAACCCAGAAACAATGCAGGACACACCTGAATCTAGTAGGACAAAGAAGACCAAAGAGGTCCAAGAATTAGACAGTGCATCCGTGAAGACTACTTCCATATAACCAGATCAAGGAGGTGATGGTGAAGAGTTAGATGACAAAGAAGTCGAACTGAAGCAAGGAGACAAGGTTGATCCCGTGAAGAACAGGAAAGGTTTTTCTTTGAAACCTTCCTCCTGGAAGAAATCAAAGGCCACTATGACCAAGATGCAGACCGTTCTCACCTCCGATGACTTCAACTTCCTCATAACAGCCCTGCAAGATGCTTCGCTGGAAATAACAAAGAAACAAGAAGCAAATAAAGAAGAGAAGTATGATCGAATTGAGACTGAACTCTGAGGGGTACAACATGCCCTATAGTCTAGCCGCGTAGTCTCCACTGTGCCAGGAGAGCCAGAATTGGGAGATGAGCCAGCTCAACTCCACCACCTAGCTGATATAGTCGAAGCTCTCCTTCGATGAGCACAGGAAGAAACAGAGCAATCCACCCAGGCTTTGACATAAGTACAAGGAGTACTCATAGAGGAATGCAGTGCTGCAGAATAGGAAAATCTTTCTCTCCAAGAGAAGTTTGATGAAGAAAAAACACAGCTACAACAAGAAAAGGAACAGTTGCTCGTAGAGAAACTCGAAGTAAAAGAAGCGGTCAACAAAGCACTTATCTTTGTGACAGTCTTAGAAATCAAGGCAGAAGACCAAGTTACACAGCAGGTGAACCAACTCACAGAAGCCATCTAGTAGCTACAGCAAGGCATAATAGATTTGGAGCTACGCATTGTACCTAAAACCCCACAAGATGTAAGAGACCAAAGAGAAGCAACCGCCCGGAGTGCAGTTGAAAGGCTATAGGCTCTTACCCTTGAATGTAAGAAACTCACTAATCATAGTGCCCAGACCTATGAATAACTCACAGAGAACCTGGAACTGAAGGCACTGGAGTCATAGCTTCAAGAGGCGAAGTATCAAGCCGAAAAGACATAGATGCAACTGAAGTTCCTGTCAGCTACGGAAAGAATGAAGTACTCCCAAGAGAAACTCACTGCACATCAGCATATCCATACTATTGAGAGCATAGTTATTGAGGTAACTCAGAAACGCCAACCTATAGAGGAAAAGGCCTATCAATTGTTTACAAAGGTAGAAGGCCAAGGAGCAGAGCTAGAGCAGGTTGTCACTACAGCTGAACAACATCTAGAGGGACCTATCAACAATGCAATCATCCAAGAGTTCATTGAATAGGAGGTCTTAGCACAACAACAAGTCGAAGCAGCTCGAGTCAAACTTGAGGTGTTCAAAGCAGATCTAGTCAGACCAGAGTGACTCGAGACGAGTCACAGGTGAGTGTTGGGGGAATGTTGGCCCTTGACCAAGTTTTGGGGAGATCCTTGGTCAATTTGACCTATTTTGGGACTTCGACAGCTTGTTGAAGACAGAGCGTAAGATGAAGCAGAGATCGTGGGATCTCGACCCCTTTTGGGGTCCTTTTTTGGATTTGGGAATATGTAATGGGTATGGGATGTCGGCCCATGAGTTTACCCATGTTTAGGCCTATTTTGTAAAGTATAAATAAGTAGCTAGGTGATATAAATAAAGAGGTCGGTAAGCTAAGAGATAAGTGCAAGTATGGTTTGAAGATGCTCTGTGCATATTGTGAGAAACTGTAGAGATAAGTGCAAGTGGTTGCAATAGACTGTGAAAGGATTTGTGCTAGACCTAGCTTGGGGAAGGAGGATCTGGAGAGGTGCGCGCAGATCTCCTGTCCTACAGGGAGTGGGGTTTTTGTGGCTCTATGCATGTAGATGACTGATTGAAGCTGATAAAGAAGAAGAGTTGGTGGACGTAGCCCCAGGGTGGGGGTGAACCACATAAATACTATGTTATTCTGCTTTGTGTGATGTGTTGGTGCATTTATATGTTATTTGCTAAGTGCTTGATATAGATAGATAGATAGACTTGTTTATGCTTTGTGCTTATGATGAATCTAGATGTTAGATCTGATATAGGTGAAAGTGCTTAGTGCCTGAATCTGCCATATCTGATCCATTTATTTATGCTAAGTGCTTAGATACATTAGATCTGGGTGAATGCTGCGGTGCTCTATTTTATCTACAAAGTAGATATTGGTTAAATAATAATGAACTAACGCTACTAAGTTCTCTATTAAGTATTATAATCACATATATGTGTCCTAGCTAAGGTTGCAGACACCGGAGTCTTGCAACCGCCCCTGCCTCTACCTCGGGTGAGACTTCATCTACTTCGCAGGTGTTGCCGAAAGGGCCGGTAGTTATGGTCTTGTTGGTGCATTGTTGTGGCATTGAACACTGGGTCTTCTCTTGTACCAACACTTTTAATGCATCTATGATCCAGGTGGATATTGGTGGCCACCCACCTATTCCAACTGGCTCCTCGTGTCCATTTTTTTTTCAACACGTTCTTCTGTACTGCTTTGTAATTGTGGGTTCTACACTTCTGGGGTTTTTTTAAGCCCCACACATCCTCCAGGTGGATATGAGTGGCCTCTCGCCTAATACAATAGGTTGATTTTGTATGTTTTCATGTCAACACATATTGTTGTACTTCTAGAGTCATTTTGGGTCCCTAAACATTGTTTTTTTGGCTCGCGAGAGTCAAACTGTAAACAAAGTCATAGTTTGACAGTCAAATGTGTATCTCTCCAAATGACCTTTCCAATGGTCTATCACATGCCTAAAACAGAGGTCGTATGAAAAAGTTACAACCCTTGGAAGTTGAGGTACCAAATTACACCAAGTTACCCATAGGGCCCACATGACTTTTGGCATTTCACCTTCTAGGGTTGTGTTTTTGGATGTCAAGGGTTTTGGAATTCAAGAGTAATATCAAAAAGTTCTCTGAAGACTCATTGTAATCCATTCTACTAAGACAGATGCATGTAACAACCACATCTCTTCTCAAAGATATCTACCACCATTCAAGGAAGTGTTTTAGTTCTGTAGTTTCACAGTTTCATCCTATTTCATAGTTTAATAGAAGATATTGTTCACTAGATATTTTTGTTATTCTTCATATCTCTATGTTTATTATATTTACTCTATTAATCAGATTGTTTCGCTCCTAAATCCGGATCAGTGGTATTATAGTGGCCTTCTCTTCATTTATTTTTCCTCGTGCATTTCCCAGACAAGATCTGGGTACAAGAAGTTGGGACTCGAACCAATCGATCCATTATAAGATCGGTCACGTCAAGCCCAGAAACAACCCATGGGGCATGAAAAGAAAGATGATGGAGCAGGAGATCCTATTAAAATTTTTCTCGAGGAAGCCCTCTTGCAACAAAGTAATGAAATGATGGACAACTTCGGGTAGATCCTTCGACAACTACCCACAGGAGAAGCATCTTCATCAAGCGGCCTTGCAACCCCCTTCAAGGTACAGGTAAATTTTGATATTCCATTATTTGAAGGATTGATAGATACGGATGTTGTATATAAATGGTTGAATCTACTCGAAGGATATTTTTCGGTCCACAATTTTTCTGATAGGGAAAATATCACTTTTGCACTCCTCAAGGCCATTCCCCATGTTTAAGATTGGTGGGATAATTACTCTGAGCAAAGGGTCATGGAGGAATCTACAATGTTTGTGGTGGCCCCTACATGGGATTCCTTCTGGGAAGCCATTAAATAACAATACTACCATGTTGGAAGCTACGACGACCGATACACCAGATGGACCATCCTATGTCAAGAAAGGGACAAGATAGTACCAGATTTCACCAATATTTTCCATACCCTATGCACCAAATTGGGTATCAAAGACTTTGAGCATAATCTAGTGCTCAAATACTATGGTTGTTTGCATAGATACATTCAAACAAAAATGGTGTTCTTGGACATTGCCTCATTGGGCACAACTTATAGATACGCTATCAAGATCGAGCATAAATTTAAGAAGAAAAGGCGAGAGTTTGGAGCTGCAAACCCCTCATAGCCAAAGCAGGGAAAAGGAATCCCCAAACCACACAGCAAGGGACCAAGACGAGATGGCCACCCTCGAGACAACCAGTCCAAGCCGCAACACAAGAAGGGTAATGAGAAGATTAAGAAGGACATGATAAAATGGTGTGAGTAACATAAAAGTCCTTGGCACAACACCGAAGAATGTCACTCCAAGAAGTCCCTCGTGGCCGAGATGAAGGCTTCTAAGTCAGAGGTCGATTCTGATTCCAATTCAAATCGTGAAGGAGGGAAGCAGATTATCGATGTTGAACCCAGTGGCACTGTCGCTACCACCAAAGTTTGGGCAAATGAACCAAAAGAACCAGAGGAATGAGAATGCCTATTTCACTCACAGATGTGGGTCAATGGGGCTCCGCTTCATTGCATTGTTGATAGAGGTAGTCAAAAGAACCTGATTTCAGTAGAGTTCATCAAGTGGTTGGACCTGCCAATGACACTGTACCCGCAACCCTACAACATCGGCTGGCTTTGCCAAGGAAGAGATCTTCATGTCATCGTACAATGTTGTCTTCCCTATGACATCAAGCCTTTCAAAGATGTGGAACTGTGCGATATTTCTCCCCTTGAAGTTTGTGATGTTATTTTAGGACAACCATATTTGTGGAAGCGTCATGTTGTGTATGAGTCTAGACCTCATAGTGTTATTATTACTTTGGGTAGACAATTGTATAGGATCCCAGTGGTAGTGCCTTCTACTGCTATTTCTTTAATCTCTATTAAGAAATGTAGTAAGGTCATTTCACAGACCGAGAAGTTCGTCTTCTTTGTGATCCATGCTCACAGTAAGCAAAAGTTCGTCACCACATCAATGGCCTCTACACAACACCTCTCTTTGCAGTAGAAGAAAGTGGAAGGGATCATGGAAGAATATAGAGACATCTTCTCATCACCTACAGAGGTACCGACAAACTACCAAGTCAAGCATCCAATTGATCTGACCGTCGGTGCACCTCTAACTAATGGACCAGTTTATCGATGCTCGTTGATGGAAAATGAAAAAATAAAGCGTCAAATATGAGAGATTCTTCAAAAGGGGCACATCAGACCTAATTCCTCCCCTTGTGAAAGCCCTATTGTACTGGTGTAGAAAAAGGATGAGACCTGGAGTCTCTGCATCTATTAGAGATATTTAAACAAAATCACAGTCAGGAACTGCTACCCCATTCCCAGGATTGATGACCTTCTTGATCAAATCAAGGGGGAAAAGTTCTTCAACAAGATTGACCTGAAGTCTAGCTACCACCAAGTTCCCATTAAACCAACTGATGTATGGAAGACATCCTTCAAGTCTAAAGAAGGTCTCTACGAATGGCTAGTCATGCCCTTTGGCTTAACAAATGCGCCACCCACTTCATGAAGTTGATGGATGATGTATTGAGACCCTTCACCAACTCCTTTGTGGTAGTATATTTGGATGACATCCTCATCTTCAACAGAACGTGGGAGGAGCACATGCGACATATTCAACACCTTTTGAGCACTCTGTGGCAACACAAGATTTATGCCAACTTGCAAAAATGATCTTTTGGCATGAACAAGGTCCAATACTTGGGCTACATTGTTGATGAGCATGGGGTACGTGTTGATCTAACTAAGATCCAAGTCATCTGTGACTGGCCATCCTCGACCACATTGACCGAGCTTCGAATATTTTTGGGACTAGCCAACTTCTATCAATGGTTCATGTTGGGATTCTCCCATATTGCATGGGCCCTCAACCAGGTGACCAAGGGCGTTGGTAGGGCCAAGTTCATGTGGGGGAAGGAGAAATAATAAGCATTCGATGATCTGAAGCATTGGTTGTGCTTAACTCCAATACTCTCCTTGCCCGATCTGCAACAACCATTCGAGATTGAGACTAATGCATCTGACTATGTTGTGGGCACATTTCTCATTCAACATGAGCATCTRGTGGMAWACCATAGCGAGACACTCTCTRATACTATYCGAAAATACCCCACCTATGACAAAGAAATCTATTCCATTGTACAAGCCTGTYGTCAATGGAAACATTAAATTCTGGGGAAAGAGATGATCTTACACATTGATCACAAGCCTCTGCAGTTCATACAGACATAAGGRAAATTGCAAAATGACCAYCATCATAAGTGGTCCACCTACCTACAATAGTTCCATCTCAACATAAATTATAAGACATGTATCTCCAATCGTGTTGCTAACTGCCTCAATCGGCCTCTTGTGGCTRCACTCACCACTRTGATCCATTCCYRTTGACATGAAGTATCTGAGTTGCCCCAACTTTATCGGCAAGATTCGGACTTCGCAACCACCTATCAACTCTTGGGTGTAGGCGCCATTGTCACTGATTTTCACATTTAGGACACTCTTATGCTACCTGGGCCATCTCTGTGTTCCTACAAGTGAGCATGCAACGCTGATTTGGGAAGCCCGCTACAGTCGGGTGGAAGGACATTTTAGCATGGAGAAAATTGTGGTCTTTCTTCAGAAACATTTTTATTGGCCAAAACTTTGACAGGACGTCAACAAGTATATTAGATCTTGCACTGTTTATGCCATTGCCAAGCTAGCCATAAATAAGCAAGGCTTATACACCCCTCTTCCTATTCTCATGAAGCCTTGGGAATCCATCTCAATGGATGACATGTCTATCTTGCCTTCCAACAAGAAAGGAAATGACTATGTGTTTGTGGTCTTTGATCATTTTTCAAAGATGGCCATCCTCACAGCCTGTAAGAAGAATGTCACAGTGGAAAATACTTCTAAGCTCTTCTTTGAACGAGTGTGGGTCCACTTTGGGATACCACAGAACATCATCTCCGACCGAGACAACAGGTTA
>JASDQU010334464.1:0-10190 GCA_032191745.1 Picea mariana
CCCCAGTCATCTACTGGGGGCCCTCTCAAGGGTCTTATGCCATGGCACTGACTGTTTGGTCTCAGACTAAGAAACCCCAGTGGTGCACTTGGGGGCCCTAGATCTCAGCTAGGGTCTTTGCCATCCTCCCGGAGAATGGCTCTTGCAGCTGCTATAAATTTAACAGTGCCCTTGTATTAGCACTACCTATCTTGAGTTAGTTGTTTGACACAAACAAACATGCATCAAGATACATTGTGGGAGTTATGCTCACCAACAAAGAAGGGTGATAACATTTCACTCGCAGACATTTTCGGATGTTGCGATCAAATACGCAAGCCTACAATAAGGATATATATGCAACTATGAAGTAGTGAAGCATTGGAGACATTGTCTATTAGGAAGGAGATGATGGTACATGCCAACTATAAGCCACTGAAATATTTTAAGACTCAACTAAAATTGTAAGAGTATCAACGGTCACTTGCGACAATTTAACCTAGTCATCTAGTATAAGAAGGGGCACAAAATTGGGTAGTTGATTTCTTTTCTTGTAACGTGATCACAACTTTAAGCATCTTGATAGACATCATATTGCAAAACAATTGTATCCTTTGACGCTTTTTATCTAGTCAACATTAACTTCAATGATTTTGTTTAACCATTGAAGATAAAGCCACATTATTGTACAAGCTTGATGCGCTGTGTACGTCAACCTAGATAATCGAGGTTGATAAGAGAGCACACCTCCACCTCTCCAAAATAATTGGTCACTTTGTATGAGGAAGACATTGTTCAATCTATAGAGGTACACTTCTATTGGCCTAAGATGGGGCAAAAAATGGACATGTACATCAAATTTTGTCCATTTTGTACTATATCCAAGTAATTAAATAGAATGCTAGGCTTGTAATAGCTGTGCTAGTGTTTACCAGAACACGAAAATTAATTGCGATGGACTTTTTGGGGATTTGACGACCACCTTGAAACAAAATGACTATATCCTAGTAATAGTTGACATGTTCAAGAACATGACAATTCAAAGTGTTATCTTGCAAGTTAGGATTGGCATTCTAAAAGGTACAAGAACTTGGATATTGAGTTAGATTTTTTTGTTGGGGGAGGGATAAATATGCTTTGTTGAGACATTAGAATGTAATAGAACAACTTTTGTGTACCACATGTAAGACTTTAACCTTCCCCTCACTATGTTCATTTAGCATTGAGACCTCAATCAACACTAAGACCTCAATCTTACTTCGTGAGATGGGTCTTGGTCTTACTTGTGTAGAGTGTTGTTTGGGCGAACTTTAGATTGCCAAATAAGACATTTGTGGAATGAAAGTCATTAATAGATACAAAGCTAAAAAGAAACAAAAAATTTTACTCATAGACAAATGGGAAAAATGAAATGGTGAACAAGATTGTTGTGCTGTTGTTAAGAATGTATAGTCATCGATATTTAAAGACACACGATGAGGGGTTGTCTTATATAAACGCCATAAATGCAATTGCGCAATCCATAGCTCCACTTGTAAATTACCCTTTGAAGTTTGAGATATGTGGGATTCTAATCTTGGACACTCCTAGATTTAGTAGTGCATAGTAGTTTGCCAAAGAGTTGACAAGATGAAATTGATTGTTTGTAGGTCAAGAGTTTGGTGAGCATAACAAAAAATTAATTAACAAGTGCAATTAAACAATACAAAACACTTGATAAAAGTTGAAATAATGGCACAATAAACACCAAGTTGACATAGGTCAAAAGGTTTGACAAGCATATCAAGGAAATGCATAATTACAATCGATCAATCCATAGCTCCACTTGTAAATTACCCTTTGAAGTTGAAGGCATATTTGGGATTCTTATCTTGGACACCCCTAGTTCTATTTGAGTACATTGCTAAAGAGTTGAGAAGAAGAAATTGATTGTCGTTAGGTCAAAAAGTTTGAGCATCAAGGAAATGATTTAACAAGTGCAATGAAACAATATAGGGGACTTAACAAAGCTTCAAATAATGGCACAACAAACACTAAGTTGTTTAGGAGTTCCAAGTTGGCTGAATTGGTAGAAGGAAATTGCTTAATTGGTCAAAAGGCTTGAGAAACATCTTAAGGAAATGCATTAACAAGCACATGTAAATTATAGATAACCCAACAAAAGTTCAAATAATGGCACACCAAACACTGAGTTGTTGACTAGAAGTTCCAAGTTGGAGATGACAGTGGAAGGAATTAAAATTAGACCCATAAGGTGTGGACCATTTTCCAAATTGTGGAGAGAAAAGACCACGATGCCTTTAAGTTGGATTTTCCACCTTCTCTTGGGATACACCTATTGTTCAATGTAGAAGAGCCCAGGCTTTATGAGTCATCAATACTAGATGAACATAAAGTCAATCATATCAAGATGTTTGGCTTCTATAGACTAGATCCTAGAGATGGACCATCTTTGGGAAGGACACCATAATTGCAAATTGAAGAAAAGAAAAGGGACAATATAAGCAAACTGTACAAATCGAATGATAAAGGAAAATTCCTCCTGGCCAAAAATGGTTGATTGAAAAACAACTCTAGAGTCCAAAGACAATATCCTCCTTCATCCTCAAAAGTGGGACCCCTAATCGATCTCTAGTTGACATTGACACAGGGTACTCAAATTGACATACATGTTGACTCGGTATCATAAGTAGAAATTTAGGGTGCACACATGTGAAGACAATGGTTCTTTTTCTATGCACTTCCAAATAATTTTATTTTTTCTTCTTTAAAATAATTTTGCGTTTGTAATTAAATTACCAAGTTAATGCATACCTCTATTTTAATAATGTCTTTTTAAATATTGAAAACCTCTATCATAGTTTTACAACAACACTCTCAACTTGTATAAACAAGTACTCTTTTGAAGTTTCATACACAATGATAAATAGAATGGCCAACCCCTAGTATGATAAAGAGTGTAAAATTGCTAGAAAAGCCATTTGGGAAGCCTATAGTGAGTCCTTAAAAGCTGACAAGATAAATAGTTACAAAGCTCTTATTAAAAGAGAAAAAAGATATTATATAAATAGAAAGCAAGAGATTGTTTTACACCTTTCCAAAGTTGATCTTAGAAAATTTTGGAGGCAAATTCTAACTTGTAAAACCAAGGAAAATAATATGATTCCCTTGAGGGATTGGAATTCATACCTTAAGAAGATTTTTGATCTCCAAATGTCATGGACAACATTCAAACTCTTATTTTTTAACAATATTGGTGTTAGGGAACCTCCTCGATATCTGCAACAACTTGCTAGACACATATACTAGTAACATGTACTCAACCTAGGGCCAAGACATCCCAATAGGGGGGTGCCTACCCTTTCAACCAAGCTATGACGAGCCAATGTGGTCATTTTCTTCTAAATGACCAACATTTAATTTATGGGATTTGAACCTAGGTGGGGTGGAACTTACTTCCTCCATGCAACCACTTGAGCTACTCCCCTTGTTACAAAGGAAGAGGTTTTTACTTTGGAAGACAGAGTTAGGGGTTAAACGACTTGCAAACGGGAAAGTTAAGGCCATTAAAGGCTATCGAGCTGAAATCTTAAAAATTGGGGGACTTGTCCTCATCCCTCACATTGACAAGCTCTTCAATCTAGTAGTCAAGCAAGGTTTCCCTAAACCATGGACTCAAAGCTTCATTGTTCCTATTTTTAAAAGTGGGGATTAAAACAATCTCTCTAATTATAGGACCGTTACGATAAGCCCTCTTCTAGCCAAGTTATATGGAATTATTTTGGAAAAAAGGATTAGCATATGGTTAGAAAGTCGGGAAAAAAGGGCTAAAGGCCAGACTGGGTTTAGAAGCTATCCTTCCATCGTGGACCACCTAGTTACGCTTAGGATCATCGCAAAGGAATGTCACTATAATAAAACCAATCTGCTTTGTTTCTTTGTTGACTTTAGGAAAGTGTTTGACACTGCCTAGAATTAACCTTTGGAATAGATTAGAAGAGTTAAAGATTTCATTTTAGTTGAGAGTTGTTGCATTATGTTTGTATGATAATATTATTGCTAAGTTCAATAACATCGAGGGTTGGTTGGAAGAGATTAATTGTAATATAGGAGTTAAGTAATGATGTTTGTCATCCCCTACCCTCTTACATTGAAGTTAAAGGCTTGTTTAGAAGAAGCAGGTTGTGCGGGCACTACTTTAGCTTGAATAGTAATCATCCTTCTTTACATTGATGATATTCTTCTTATGGTGAAGTGTCCCTTTGGTTTCGACAAGAAACTAAGAATTCTCAAGGAGTTTTGTTCTAGTATGGGTATGATAGTAAACATTGATGAATGAGAGGTTATGATTATCAAATAAAAAAAGACCACCTATGATTATGTATGACAATAACAACTTATAGAAAGTTACTTCATACATATATCTTGGAGTCGACCTTCATCACAATCTTAACTAGTGCAGCATTGAGAAAATGATTAATGTAGGGTGGAAAGCATATTTTGGTCTTGAAACAAATTGTAAATCAACTTAGTTTTGGTTGTGGGAAGAAAGTAACTTCTCTTTGAAACTCTTGTCATCCTTGTTATTTTATGTGGATGTGAAGTTTGGGGTTGTAGCATCTCTACTGAATTGTGGAGAAAGATTGAGCAAATCCAAAATCGTTTTATAATTTATAATCTTAAAATTAAAAGCAATACGCCCTTTTCTAATTTCCTCATAGAAGTAGGTCTTTCCCCCATTGAGAGTAGATATATGACTTGGTACCTAATGTACAAGCACAAAGACTTGGTACCTAATGTACAAGCACATGAAAGAAAATAAGCTTTCTAAGATTGCTTCAAACTCTATTCAAAGTCACCTATGACTCAAGAGGGGTTGGCAGAAAGATGCCAGGTATTGGCTAAATCATTGGAGAATAGAGGAGTAGGTCACTTTGCAAAATAAAGATACTGTTAAAAATACTATTACATCTAACTTTAAGGAGAAATTGTGGTGCCAAAAAGAATTAGAGGATAATAGAAAATTAAGATGCTATAAAGAGGTCATTAACTTTAATCTAGAAGATCAAAATTTTTATTTCTAAATCAACATTTCTAAATAAGAATGAACTGTCATGAGCTCCGTAGTGAATAGGGCAATTACCAATTTCTAAAACACAGAGGGATGAAAGAATTTGTCATCTTTGCGATACTAAGAAGGTGGAGGATGAAAAACACTTTCCCTTAGAATGTCCTGCATACACCCACATTACATCTCAATTTCAACATATTTGTAGCAATATCAACATTCCTAACCTTTTAACTCATTAAAACTATGGATATTTAGGAATGTTTCTCAAACTTTTTGAACATTGAAATAAAATTCTAAAGCAATCCAAGTAATTCCTTACCATTTTTTCTTAAGGTTTGATAGACCAAAGTTGGTCTTTGTGGACATAACCAATCATCATCATCATCAAGGGGTGCGAACCATACTCTGTCATCCCGCTTATTCACCCACAAAACCCAACAACATCATTCTCTTTGACAAACTTAGCTTCATATAGACCTTTATTTGAGGGAACATGCCACAATGCCTTTGCAGCCAACACAACAAAGGTTGACTCAATGGTAATCAAGTGCTCATTTCCATAAGCCCATCCAACATTGCTGCAGAATAGTAGGTGTTCACGGCCTCTTTGGGGCTCTTGTGGTTTATACTATTGGGGAATTCCATCAATCCACTTTCCTAAGAATGCAACTTCCACATAAAGAAACTCCTCATCTGCATATATAATGTCTGATGACCTGTACATTCCATGAGGAAATGTTTCATTATGGAGTAGATATGAAGCTTGAATGTAACAGAACTACTTGGAATGGTAATGGCAATCTTTGTATACTCCTAGCCTCTAGGTCGAAGTCTGCAATGGAGTTGTTGATGCTTTCTCGGATGATCACTCCCCCCAATTGTTGTCATAGAAAGTGTGTTTTGCTGTAGATTCTTGTCTAGCAGCAAAGTCGTTGAGTGAATATGCTTCCCACACTGCTTGGAAATGTTATTTTGAGGCTTGGACATGTTGATGGATAATGGATAAGTGGTTTTCGAAAACAGGTTGTAATGGTTGACAGGTTGGAGTGATGAAATTTTTTAGAGATGTTGCTCCCTTAAATAAATATCTTTTGTGTAATTAATTTCTGTATTCTTTTACTGCTTGATGTTGTTATATTTGTGCCTCTACCCTTGGACCTTGAGGTGACATTTTAGTCATTTAAATTATAAATGGGGAGGTTTATAAGGAGAATCGAGATATGGAGGTTGTTTGACTGATAACATATAAGATGCTACACAACTCTTGATAGTAGCTACACATATTTGAATTGGTTGAATGTTGAAAACATTCATAGCTTCTATGGATGGACAAATCCCATGGAGTAATATGCCAATATTATGTATATTGGATTAAGTTTTTGACATGTTTAGATGTAGGTGTGGAAATGGATGAACCAATACTTTGTGGTTGGGACCTTTGTAATGGTTAGGCATTAATTTTTTTGTAATAATCTAAACATCCAAAACATGGTTTATTTCTCTCAAAACCATTAAATTGGCAATTGATACCTACAACTCTATGCTAAATAAGCATTTTCTCCGATTAGCAAATTGAGTCCTTCAGGTGCTTGGATTATTAGGAAGATGGTTCGATCCAATGGTGTCAATGTGGGTGATAGATTGTTTGACTGGTATCTTGAAACCAGTCACAAGATAGACATTCTTTCGAAAAACTCGTTTTTTGGCCATTGTCACTTCCTACTAAATTTGCTTTTTGAGAATAGATGCAATCAAATGAACATCAACAAGCTCTTGAATGAGCCTACATAGGGTTCACATATTTATCTTTTTTTAACATAACGATTAAATGGTATTAAAAGCTAAAAAGTCGTGACTCTACACGGACAATGAAGATACAAACACCATTGGAATTTTTCGGTTTCCTATTGGACGACAAACCACATCCTTAGTAGGGAGCTCATTTTATTTTCCCTTTTTACTCTCAAACTAAATGCAAAATCAATAAGCAGAAGAAAAAACATTTAAATAGAGTGATTGCTAAATCAGAGTTGTCCTCTCATCCATCTTGTCTTTGGAAGGGAATGGTAGACTGGGTTCCAAGTGACTTGTTTCTTTCTGCCTCCCATTCCTTGATGGCCAATTTAGACTTTCCTTGTGTGCGAGGACTAGATGTTGACATGTAGCTTGAAGGCATCCAATGTTTTAGAAGGAATTTCTTTCCAGGGCTTGGAGAACTCTTTCTCTAGTTGCTGCTCCTTTTCTTTTTGAGCAACAAAGGGATCTGGAATTGCATCACTTGGTGGGTTGTTAGGGATGATGTTATGGTACTTTCTTTCACAAGAGGTTTTGAATTTGCTTGGGTAGCCTTTTTGCCTCTATGATCTTTTCTTTTCTCCTTTTCCTCCTAGCAAATTGAATTTGGACTTGGTGTTCTTTGTTGTGGGATGCTCTTCAAAACTTTGAAACTATTTCTTGTGATTGAGGAAGAGGCCTTTTCTTTGTGAGAGGGCAGCCTTACGTTTTCCATTTTCCAAAGGATTTTGAGACTACCTTCGTGGACCCATCTTTGGTCCCTTGAGTAGGGGAGGAGACTTCTTCAAGAAATTCTCTATGCGGTGTCCATATTCGTGGCAACCCATACATTTGAATGAAAGCTGTTAATAGTCTTTATGAAGTGTGCATACTCGTGGCAGCACATACATTTGAATGGTAACTGCTCATAGTACATTTGATGGGTTTCCAAGTGACTTGTTTCTTTATGCCTCGCTTTCCTTGATGGTCAATTTAGTCCTTTCTCATGTGTGAGGACTAGTTGTATACATGGAACTTGAAGGTGTCCAATGTTCCAAAGGAATGTCTTTCTAGGGCTTTGTGAATTCTTACTCTAATTGTTGGTCCTTGTTTTTGTGAAAAATCCAAGCCGTAGATGACTAAAGTCCTTATGATCTCAATCAAATAAATAGATTGCTGAATTTAATTAATGCAGAAATAAATTTCAGATCATAGCATTAATAACACAATAGCTAGAAGTTAAATAGTGGAAGCATAAAAAATAAGTTCACACAACACAGGTAATTACTCCTTCAAAACTAGCTTGTCATTCCTAAAAAAAACTTACCAGGGAAACCTCCACAAGCTACCCAAAAACAGCACTGCATGGATACCAAAAAACACCTCAAACTGGGCGGAACAACCTGTTGGAAGAGTACGTCCTGTTGTACAATTGCACGGCCTGTATGGTTGTCTGTATGGATCTGTACGGTATTGTCTATATGGATCTGTACGGTACTTCTGCACCACTGTACGGACTTCCATATGATTGTACGGAACTGTTCCGTACTCTGTATGGAACTGTATGGGACTGCATGCTACCAGAAACATCTCTTTCCTGGCTGTCCGTTCTCCCTCCCTCTCTGTCGCTCACCTGCCCAACTGCTCAAGTGTTCAAATGTGTATGAACTCTTCTTGACCCGTCTTTATAGTTTTAGCTGAGACCAAAACCCTAATCTATTTATGAGATTATTCCTAGTCTAAGTCATACATGCATGAATTACACTTTTTAGACTCAAGTGCTAAAAATAAGACTTTCACTTTGTTACTAAAGTGAATTACGAAATAGTATTTACTTTTCGAAAATAGAATTATTTTTTGAAAATTACTTGAACTACTTTTGGCATGTTCACACTGAACCTGTACAAAAGTTCCTGTTCCCATACATTTGAATGGAAGCTGTTCTTAGTCCAATTGGTGGAGATGAATCCAATTGAGCATTTGGAGTTTATGAATGAAATTTCCAATTTTGAGTTCTATTTCCTCAGGGAGACCTTCAATGTTTACTGCAATGCAAATTTGGGCACGTTAGTATATGCATGATCTTGGCTTGGCTTTGTCAAGATATCTTCCTACTTTATTTCCAATTTCTTCCAACATTTCTGTACCTCTGATAAAGATAAGATAATAATTCTGTTAATGTTCAATCCATAAATAGGTCAATGGGATTGCTATGTACAATAGTATGAGAAACAAAGTGGGAGTGCAATGGCTGCTCCTAGAAAAACATGATATACACGAAACTAGCCTATGCTATAAAAGGCGTAAATGTTAGCTTTTGGGGTAGCTTGGATAGGTACTTCCACATTGGTGATGTTTGGCTTGTGGAGGTGTCCGAGCAACACTCTCTAGATATCAACTTTATTGTTGAAGTGGCTTTTATTTAATGATTGAAGTGACTTTTTGTGAAGTTGAGTGACTTAAGTGATTTAAATCATCTCAACGAAAGATTAAGTCGTGATTGTTGGATCGCGAGATCTAAGATCTAATTGTGGCCATTGAAATCTAGGATTAGGGTTTTAGTCATTAGGGGATTATAAAAATAGATCTAAGGAGAGTGAGAGGCACCAATGAGTACATAGGAGAAAGAGGGAGTGTTTCTCATGTACTTGTGTCTGAGTGGGCAGGGATGAGGAAAGGGTGCAAGGGGTAGTGAGGGAGATAGTAGTCAGGTGGGCTAGGCTATCAACTGCAGCATTGTAATCCTCTGATGGGTCATTATCCCAAGATGGGAGCCCAAGATTTTATCTAATAAAATCAAACTCAGAACTGGTTTTCCCACAAGGGTTTTTCTAGGGGGTGTTTTACCTGAATATCTTTGGGCAAATGTTATATGGTTTCCAATTTTTTTGCTTCCACTAAATTTATTGTTGATAGCCTGGCTGTACTTTAATTCAGTAAATTTGTTTTGCTCGGAATTAACAGTCGAGTGCTAGGTTTAGGAAATTCAACATGGTATCAGAGGCTGGACTTTGAAAGATGGGAAGGAGATTTTGCACGAAGAATGAGATTGTAGCGGTGTAAATTTCAGATCCGCGGAGGAATTTTTTTATAGGTTTGTCGGAATTTCTAGCTGCGGGTAAAGACAAAATTAATTAAAAAAAAGGAAAGAACCGTACGGTACAGGATCTGTACAGATCCGTACGATTCATACGGTCGCATAGAGAAATACGTTGAGTAATCGGGCTGTGTGGTTGCTGTTTGAGGTAGCTCAAGCGATCAAGAATTGGATGCTTCCGTGGATTGATTGCTGCGGAATCAGGTTGAGTCTGAGGATAGCCGACAATGAAGATTGGTCTGTGGATTAGCAGCAGGATAGACGACTGGA
>JASDQU010334465.1:0-12707 GCA_032191745.1 Picea mariana
TCAAATCTTTTCTGCCCTCCTGTCCCTTTTTCCTTTATTCTCTTTTTCACCAATTATTTGAAGAATGCCATATCATTGGTGAACCAAATCACCAGATGCAGATAATATCCAAGTCATAAGATGATTCCCATAAATTATGGGGTGATAACAGAGAGGAAGGAAAGGCACATTTGTTTCCTATATCCTCATCATATTCGGATGGAGGAATAATCTGGGGTAAACTTTCCGAACATTGGGAGTGTGACACTTAGGGAGAACACATTTGGGGTTCCCGAAAAATCATCAGTTCAAATCCATGGAAATTCTTCTGGCCCATTTCATAGTAGACCTAGGTAATCAGTTTGAGACATGCATCAGACAATTCCAATGGTGGAATCACTAGGGCACATTTTTCCAGAGCAGAGGGGGTGCATTTCCCCCAAGGGGATCCATTCGGGGACCAGATACACCAGTTGAGGTCCGGAAAGTCACCATGACTATGAGGAAGAGCAGGGTGCATTGTTTGGGATAGTTTCCAGGAATTTTTGAGAGGTATATCCACTGGGGTGAACTTTCCAGACTTGTAGCAGTTGTCGTACGAGCTGGAATATTTGCAGTAGTTATTCATCTCATCCATTTCATTCCACAACATTCTTCGGGTATCATGTATTTTTTTTTAGTTTCTATTGTATTCCGGATAATATTCTTTTGTCATTGATCTAGCTGAGTGATTCATTTTATTCAGCCACATTTAGAATTTTGTAGTCCACGGAGATTTCATAATATAAGATTTACAGTATTTGTCACCATTTTTATTTGAATGCTCATTTATATGTTGTAAACAATTAATCCTACACTCACATTAACAAAGTTTCCTAGACTAGCCAAGTCAATAACTTTAAAGTGGTATCAGAGCTTTAGTCCTGCCATCCTGTGACTAAAGATGATGAGTGCAGTAGAGGACCAAGGGGAACGTAAGCACGTAAGTGGTGAATATGTCACTTACAACAAACATAATGAGGGAAGACCTAGACTTAATTTTCCCCATTTTCCTCCCAACTCAGAGGAAGAGGAAGAGGCACATAGGGAAGCAAAGAGAAGGGAAGAGAATGAGGTTGAGCATGAGACATAGAGGATGTTAGGAGATAGATATGAGAGACTAGAGGGAAATGGTAAGGCCCCAATGGACCTAGAGGTAGCCTTCATGTAGGTACTCAACAATCTAGTAGTCTATCAGCAGGCCATAACTTAGTCCTTGGCGTAGATGGTTGATAGATTGGCTACAGTGGGCACCCCAGACACACAATCCCCACATGCAGCACAAGGGAACTCAAGGGAACACAGTAGACCCCAGTCTCCTACTCACACATACACCTCTTCTAGTAGGATTACTTGGCCATTGTTCCCTATTTTCCAGAGGGAACCCCAGTGGTAGCACAATAGTCAATAGCACACAGACCACCCACTCGGGTGGAGGACATTGCAAAGTACAGGAGGGAGTATGTAGCATTGGGCTATGACTTCCATTAGGACATGACCTTGGTCGAGTACTATGGAATCAGACTCAGGAACCACCCCAGAGAGCCATAGAGAGGAGGACAACAGCAGCAACAAGGGCATAACATTGATTTCATTCAAAAATTTGGTAAACTCACCATACCTTCTTTTGACGGATCGTCCAAATGCACCATCAAAGCTTGGGTACAAAATCTAGACACATACTACAATATCAACCAGATGATCGAGAAAGAGGCCATCAGTTTCTCTACCCTACACTTGGAGGGTGAAGCACATGAGTGGTGGCATCGTGGATTGGTGATGTTGGTACATAGTCACATCACCTCTTATAAGGACTTCAAAGAGAGACTCATGAACAGGTTTTACAGGAGGGATCCCAAGATCCACTTCAGGGATCTAGCCCAGTTGACACAAACTGGCCTAACAGAGGCATTCATTATGGAGTTTCAATAGGTATCATTGGCAGTGACAGATATATCAGAGCCCATGTTGATCATGTTATTCACAGCGGGACTCACATAGCCCTTGAGAGGATGGGTGAAGGAATACATGCCTCACACATTGGAGGATATCATCTTACGCACTCGAGATTTGGCAGACGCAGTCTCAAACACTAAACCCTTTTCCAAACCCTTTGTACCACAGAAGGATCGAGATAGGAAGCCATTCCAAAGAGAATGGAATGGAAAGGAGAAGTTAGATGATGAGATGAGGTGAAAGATTATGAGGAAGAAGCTTTGCTTCAGCTGCAGAGACCCTTGGGTCCCAGACCATAGGTGCATGGGAAAGGGAGAGATTCATTATATTGAGGTGGAAAAATACAGTGTGGATAGTGAGGAGGAGGATCATGATAGTGGATCCACTAGCTCAGAGGAGGAGTTAGCATAGGCAGAGGAGCACCCTCCTTGTAGACCACTGACACCAGGAGGGGCCCACCCATCGGTAGTTCCACATCCTCCTTGTTATTGGATAAATCCGTAAGTGCGGACACAAACCGATCTCCCTAGATCCACCTGGATCTAGAACAAATCAAGACAGAATAATACTCTTTCCCTAGATTTCGACTATTGAATGAACTAGGAGGCGAGAACGAGTAACATACCTTATAATTGCTTCCTATGGTCTTTGTTGTTCCAGCTTCGCTCCAATGCTCTTGTGCAGTCAAGACCAAGACAACTCAAACCAATCGAAGTGAAGACAACTCAATATATTCAACAGCCAATCTATGTATATGATCAAGGAATTATACAATAAAGTGAAGATAGCTTTATGGGAAAGGGACATATTACTGTATCATATTGATGGAAAGTAAAGATTACAACCTGATCCTTGATGTCGAAAACTTCCTTTCGATGGCCCTTGACTCTAACACACACACTTGCTCACTTGCATGAAGAAGATCAAAACCCTTATGATGTTTTTGCTGTAGTTTCTCAGCCTACTGTTCAAGCTTCAATCTTTCACACAATCTTTCACCAATTCTCCAATGTCTTGCTTAACCTTGTTTTCTTCTAACCTTTTCCATGAGAATCCCCTTATTTTATAGGAGAGAATGAATTAGTTACTTGGATAAGAATGATCACAAAATATCAGGGAATCCAGTACTAGGATAACCACTCGAATGCCATCTCATCCTTCTAGAAGATTCCCTTCTAGAAACTTTGAGAATTCTTCTTTTTCCTTGCTTAAGAAAGAGTTTGCACCCTAGCAGTTCAACACAGTGCAAACTTCTCACACCCTGGCATAAGGCAGCCTGCAAGAATCATACATTCTCGCAGGCAAATGTACTAGTGGCCTACGAACTTCCCTCAAAAATAATATTTCTGGAAAGAGAAGAAAGTAACTTTTCTCAGGAAAAATTTCCTATGAAGAGCCTAAGTACACCATCATTAATAGATCATCATGATGACCAAAATCATGGGTACCACTCCTGAGCAGGCTAACATATGGAAACTAGCAAAGGGAGGAGTCATAGCAACCCTTTCTGGTGTTCCCAGGTATGATACTCTCCTGATTAGAGGGACTATTCAGGGACAATAGGAAATCTCATTGATATATGGTGGGGACACCCACAACTTCATTGATGCTTCATTGGTATCGAGATGAGCACTTTAGACAGAGGATTTTGAGGTGTTTGATGTTGCAGTAGCATATGGCCATATAGTGGAGTGTCTAGATAGAGTTTCAGACTTGGAGATAAAGTTAGGAAACTACATAGTGAGAGACACATTTTATGTGTTTGACCTATCTGACACAGATGTGGTACTAGGAGTCTAGTGGATGATCACCTTGGGAAAAATCACCACCAATTATCAAACCTTGGATATGGGGTTCAGAGACAATGATGGGAAGAGGGTTGTTCTGAGAGGCATGTCAATAGGAGCACCCAAGACAGTTTCAGCCAAGAGGATGGAAAGGATATTCAAATGTGGTGAGGTAGCATATGCCGCAGAGTGCTTGATCACTACGCCAAAGGATTCATAGGGTTGAAAACAATATCATACAGAGATCAGGAACTTGTTGCGATGACATCAATAGGTTTTTGGGTCGATTCCACTAGGGAGACCACCTGACAAGGGGTTTGAGCACACCATTGAGTTGAAGGAGGGGGACAAAACTATGATCACCCCACCCTATCATCATCCTAGGAGGTTCAAGGATGAGATAGAGAAAGAAATTAAGGAATTTCTAGCAATGGGCACATCATACCTAGCAGTAGTCCATTCATTTCTTCAGTTGTCTTAGTTATCAAGAAGGATGGTACCATGAGGATGTGCATTGATTACTGGGCCCTAAACAAGAAAACCATCAAGAACTGGTATCATATCCCTCGCATTAACAAGTTTATGGATGAACTACATGGGGCAATTTTCTTCTCGAAGATTGATCTATGCTTTGGGTATCATCAGATCAGCATCAGAGAGCAGGACATAGAGAAGACGACATTTTGGTGTCACTTTGGACATTTCGAGTTTCTGTTTATGCCATTTTGGCTAACCAACGCACCAGCTACATTTCAGTCTTACATGAACCACATATTTAGGGATCATTTGAGGAAATTAGTATTGTTTTTCTTCGATGACATCTTGGTATACAACAAGACATGGTAGGAGCATATGAGGAACTTGGATGAGGTATTGAGCATCATGGAGGCATAGTCACTATACGCCAAAGAGTCCAAGTGTGATTTCGGTATGACAAAGCTACTTTACTTGGGCCATATCATCAATTCACATGGGGTACAGGTACACTAGGAGAATATCAGGTCCATTATGGATTGAACAACGCCCAGAAGCGTGATAGAGTTGAGGAGTTTCTTTGGTTTGTGCAGCTATTACAGGTGGTCTGTCTGGGGGTTTTCTCAGCTTGGAGCACCACTGACGGATCTTACCAAGCATGGGGATTTCATCTGGAATGATGAGTCATAGAAAGCCTTTAATCACATGAAGGAAGTCATAGGCATTTGTCCAATGTTGGCATTACCAGACTTCACTTTGTCATTTGTATTAGCGTGTGACGCATCCGGTGAGGGTATCAAGGCAGTTTTGATGTAGAGAGGACACCCCATTGCATTTGAGATTAGGAAGCTCAGTCAGACCAAGAGGTTGTACTCCATTTATGACAAGGAAATGCCGACAATCATGCATGCCTTGACCAAATTCAGACAACATTTGGTGAGCAGAAAATTCGTGGTCAAAACAGATCACAACAACTTGAAGTATTTTCTTGAGCAGAAGGACCTCAGTGAGCACCAGCGGAAATGGGTGAAGAAGGTATAATCATTTGACTTCAACATAGATTATGTCAAGGGGAAGAATAACATTTTGGTCGATGCACTATCAAGGACACCTGTGGCATGTTCTTTGATGGAGATTTCAGCAGATTGGAAATCCCACTTGTTAGTAGAATATTCCAAGAACAAATTCGCTTGTGAGGTTATGGATGGAAAAATACAAGATGAGAGGTACAGAGTCATTGATGATGTAATATTCTACAAGGACAGAGTCTACTTAGTTCTAGATTCAGGGCTCAAGAAGAAGATCCTCACAGCAGTTCATGATTCACCACTAGCAGGCCACCATGGGTTTTTCAAAACCTAGAGATAGATCAGGGAGAGGTTCTCATGGAAGGGCCTCAAACAAGATGTTACGAGAAACATCAATGAGTGTGTGACTTTCCAGTAGAACAAGTCAGAGCATATGCTTCCATCAAGGATACTTCAGCCACTTCCCATTCTAGATATTAAATGGGAAAGTATATCAATGGACTTCATCATAGGCCTACCCAAGGTCCAAGGTAAGGACAATATCTATGTAGTGGTCAACAGATTGACCAAGTTTTGTCACTTCTATTCCATACTGAAAGAGTATAGTGCAGTTCAAGTAGCCGAGTTATTATTCAAGGAGGTCTTCAAACTTCATGGGTTGCCGAGGAACATCATCAGTGACAGGGACAGTGAATTTATTGGGACATTCTGGAGGGAGTTGTTTAGATTGGTTGGGACAGATTTGACACCCAGCACTAGCTACCACCCTTAGACATATGGGTAGACCAAGATCGTCAACAAGTGGGTTGAAGGGTAATTGAGGAACTGTGTAGGTGGAAAGCAGAGAACATGGGTCAACTGGCTACATTTAGGAGAGCATTGCTACAACACCACTTTCCACATGTCCATTGGTATGACACCCTTCCGATCATTGTACGGGTATGATGCTCCCACTTTGGTAGACTTGGTTTTTAGGGAGATCAAAGCTCCCAAGTCCAAGGATTAGATCATAGAGAGTCAAAAGATTCTCAAGTTGTTGAAAGAGAACCTGCAGACAACAAAGAACCGATAGAATATGAGTGCGAAAAGACACAGGATAGAGCACGGCTTTGAGGTTGGGGATTTGGTTTTCTTGAGACTTCAACCTTATAGACCATCATCTCTGAATAAGAGTGGGGCCAAGAAGCTCAAGCCCATATTTTATGGCCCTTAGAGGATCATGCGCCAAGTAGGGGAGGTTTCTTATGAGCTAGAGCTTCCAGAGAGGAGCAATATTCATAACTTGTTCCATATATCTTTCCTTAAAAAGGTAGTGGGACAATTCATCAGCACATCAGAGGAGCTTCCATCATTAGATGAGGAGGGACAGTTGGGGTTCGTTCTGGAGGAGGTATTGAAGTTCCAGGAGAGAAAACTAAGGAGCAGGGTCATCAGAGAGTGTTTAATCATATGGAGAGGGCTTCCAGTAGAGGATGCTACTTGGGAGAGAGAGCAGGTGTTGCAACACCTTGGATTGGTATTGCTTGAGGACAAGCAATTTTCGGAAGGGAGGACTATAATTTCCCTTTCCAAATAGGAGGTTGATCCAGATGGATCTAGTGAACATCATAGAAGTTTTAGAAGTGTCCTGGAAGGCTCAAACTGACCCCAACAAGCAGAGAAAGGGAAAAAATCAAATTCCTAAAACTCGGTGAAAATGGCATGATTGCAAAGAGTGCTTCGCAATCTTTCTAATGGTGCAAATGGATTGTCAAACAGAGTTACGGATCAAACGTTATAAGTGGTCAAATATCAAGTCAAACTTGGTCAAAGGTCAAAAAGTCAAGGTGACACGTGGAATGTCCATACAGCTGATTTGGCATGGGATGACATGGCAAGGTAGACACGTGAATGAATTGGATGATGACAAGTGTTAGTTGTGGACAAATTATATGGTTCCACGTGGCCCAGTCATGGGCTTCCATGTGGCACCCCTCCAATGGTTGGCAAGTGTAAAAGTTTTATGACTCCATAGGAGTCGAAACTCTAACCTCTCCTTAGCCCAAATGCCCCACAACTTTGCGCTACCACTACACCATGCTTTGTTCCTTGTTTATGATATGGTGAAACTTTTATTTAAGTTTGATGTTGTATATATGTGCCAAAGGAAAAGGGGCTAGGCCTTCAACCCAACCCCTGGTTATATTTGTTGGTCCATGTGACCATATTCCAACCACCATATATGGTATTCCGCCCTAACTGTCTGCCATTTTAGTCACTTCCACCAACTATCTACCGGTTTCATAACCTTTCCTCCATTATAGTGGTTGCCCGCCAGATTTGGCAGGGCACGCCAAAATTGTTATAACCCTGTGTTAAATGGGGAGACCCATGGGATTCAACCCCAGTACCTCCGCCAAACTACCGTCTTGTTTAGCATCCACTGACCACTCCACCAACAAACTCAGATAATGTTAATCGCCTGCAAAATTGTATAAGAAGGGTGTTCGGTCAGTGCATTTGGGGAAAACACAGAGCATGGAAGAGGAGAGTCAAGCATGCCCGTATGGACTGGGGCATGCTTTTAGAGATTTATCATTCACTTATTGCAGAGCCAGTGGCACAAGAACCGAGGCAGAGGTGTCTCTTGGGCCTGAAAGTGTCAAACTCGGATGGAGACAATTTTACAGTCATTTTTAGGTAATTTGGCGACGCGAATCCAATGGTGAGGTTTGTTTTTGCAACAGAGCCTTAGATCAGCAAGCTAAGTTTTGGACAAGCCAATGTAGGCATACTTTTCATTATGTTTTTTCTTCATCAAATGTTGCAGCATAGCATGCATGTTATGGGTCTGAAGGAGCATGGAGAGGTTGTAGAAAGGAAGCAAGATCAGCTTATTCCTTCTATGTATTTGTTTCTTCTCTTCTTTCACATCAAACCAATCAGTTACATGTGACAGATAAATTGTGGCACTTGCATGATAAGTGGCCAATGAATCAGTTCTAAATCTCATGGTTTTGGGATCTTGTATGGGTTGCATATTTATGCTTAGATCTGAGCAGTAGATCTGTTGAAGGGAGTAAGTGACACACCGTGAACTGGAAGGTCAGATCCGGACCGGGGTTGTCCAATTAACACAAGCCATTTGGAATGAACTGACCCAACGGATTTAATGGCTTCGTTAGCCAACTAAGGTCCTAAAAATAATAAAAGAAATAAACTAATCTAAAGCTATGATACTAACAATATATGTTTCCTAATTACAAGTGTTCAACTACAAACATGAATATACAAATGATTATAAACAATTTATATACAGTTTGCAAGGTTTACTTGAAATCTTGTGAAATGAATATTCATAATAGTGTTTCTAACTAAAATAATAAAGAACATAAATCTTTTTGTCTTTTGAATGTTTAAAGATCTTAAACTAGCAAATACTAAGCAAATACAATTGAAACAATGACACAGAAACAGTCAAAGCTAATTAATACAATCATCATTTCATTAATAAATAATTTAACAAAATAACACACATACCAACCTGTAGCTGATCAACAAACCTAAGTTTATCTTCCTGCGTTGTATGAGCTCATGCTTTTCCCTATTTAAAGAGGAAACCTATGACAGAGACAAATATAAATCTTCCTGAAAAAATTCAAGCAAGATTTTAATGCATGGAGTAAAGTTATAACAGCAAAATGATAACTAATTAAAAATTGTATGATCTTATTATAATCAATCACTAAGAATGAAAGAAAATTCAATTCAAAGTATTAATATTATCCATCATTTAACATCTGGAATAAACTCAATAATAATTAAATGATCGATTAATCACACATACAAAATGAAGGACAGGTTATGGACAACATCTAAATATTTGACAATATGAAACACCTTATGATGACAAGTCTAAAGCTAAATCAACCATAATAATATCTCATAATACAGAGGCAATGGAAGAGCACAATGGAATAATAATCACACAGGTCTAAATCCAATGGTGAAATGCTTTCCCATATCAATTCCCAAAATCACATTACCATAATGTAGTCCAGTCAAACGTTGTCCTTACTATTAAACAACAACCACTATTTAAACTTGTCTTGGTTTAACAAGCTCTTATCATGCAAGATAGAGGGTAATCCCAAAAAAATAGATTGCTTTACAAAAATAGTATAACAAAGAAACACTCCTATAGGAGTTTGTTTATCAAAATTAATTACATAGATGACATAGTTTTATCAACATAAAGAGAAACTACTAAACTATGTAGCACATGATCCATGATTACTTATACTTGTGAATAGCATCATAACTATTATTTTCCTGAAAATGACAAAACGAAATTGAATTTTAGAAAACAATACAAACTAACATTTAGAAATAGACTGGCTACAGAATTGTGAGATTATGTAGCTAGTCTTATATTAACAAAGAAAATCAAAATAAATCTATTTATTTGACTTTTAGAACAGAATCAAATCAAAGAAAATCAAAACCATTTTTACCATTTTAGAGATTAGACAATGAAGGGTCTGATAATTCTGAGTTAATGATAGCATTGAAATTTGTTGTGTTCTTGATAATCACACTACCGGCTCATTTGGGCCTTTTACTTGCCCGATATGCACATGCCTTCAATTCTTGATTTTCCCTTTCAAGCAAGGAGTTTCGAGTTGCCATATGTTTTAACTATGTTTGGAGATATGGTATATCTCTATAGTAATTTTCAACCCAGTCAAGACAATTATCACAGTGTACAAGTGTTATGACAGGCAAAGGTTGAGTGTACTCGTCAATGGGTGCTTTGGTTTTTTCTGTAGCCTGCTTCAAATCGTGGCTTATACCAGCGAAGCCTTCTTGATTTTTCAAGAATTGAGGTAGTTCAAAAACAAAATCGTATTGTATAGCTTCACTAATAGTTTCATTTCCGAGACACTGGTTATCCACATCTTCTCGAGCAACGAATTCATTGATCTCGTCATTGGTCAAGTGATCATTGACCTCGATCACTGAGATCAAGCTCAGATGATCGTGTTGTCGATTTCTCATACTCTTGGATATTAACATTCCTGGTCTCTTGTTTATAAAACTCAAATCTGAGTTACCCTGTTTCTTTTGTTTGTGATTTTTCATAACACTCAATTTATTAAAGGAACCCTCAGTCGGCTCAACAGTGGGAGCAAGAGAAACCCTCTCCTTTAATACATATATTACCTCCTCTAACGATTTTCTGGGCACGAAATTATATCGTGGCTTTTTTCCCAAAGGGTTTTGCATAGCAACAAAGTTTGGTTCATTGGGCACACGATCTCTATGTGAATCAACACCTAGATTTTCGATCATAGGGTTACAAGGATTGGGGTTTGTATTGGAATGCAGAGGTGAGTCTACTGTGCTCTCGGGTAGGGAGAAATTTTTTCTACATAGAAAATATTCCCAAGTGTCCCCAATCTGAGCTAGATGCGACAGTAGTAGAATTTGAATAAGCCCATGGTGGAAAAGGCTAGACAGAGGGTTTAAACTTTGTTTCTAAAAATGCTTATACATTTTTTGCAGGCTCATCAATAGATAGAAAGGAATATTTAGCTTGAACCCTAGGAAAATCATCGGCAGGTGAACGTGATATAGGAAAACTAAGCCATACCTACCCTCACAAGTTATGAATTGTTTAAGAATTAGAAGCAGGTCGTGCCATCAGGGTTTTAAGAGAGTAATAGGTGTACCTTTAGGGCAGCATGTTGATTTCCTAGAGACCATGAAAAAACTCCAAGGAACGTCATCTAGGCTCTAGGGATGATTTTAAGGATGATAATATATTTTAAAATGTAGAAACCTTGACAAATCTTACTAATCCTTCATATTCCAACTATAAATGTTTGACGATATTTTTGTAAAAATATTCAAATTTCTAAGGATTTTATACAGTTTTTATAAAATTTTGGAGATTTTTAAGGTTAAATAATTGTATCCTATAGAATTTGGGCGAATAATTTTTAAAATAGCAAATCTCTTTTTTGGAAAAACCATGGAAAATTAGCCCATGAACGATATTTAGCCCCTAAAATCATCCCTTCTTCTAGCTTTGCGCTTTTGAACCATTTTTATCCCTCCTGTGACATTCATGTAGCTCGTGCTATAGAATCCTCAGTTACTTCAAATTGCAGATCCCTAATTTTGTCTCTAGAGCCATCAAATGACTGAGAAAAAACCTATGCAACTGTCAGGTTATAACCCTCAAAATTTCGGATGAAAATGTCCCAACCATGTGCCTGTAAATTGTTTATGGAATCATCGTGGGTGAGGAGGGCTTGCGAGCCATTACGTTCAATTCGAACCACGGGAGCCATGGTTGCTATCAAACAAACATAGTAAAGGCAACGAGAGGGAGATTTCATTTTCCAATAGACAAACAATAGGGAGAGGTCTATAAAATCGGAAGAGGCTCGATACCTATGGACTTGGGAGGCTATCATGCTTGGTAATTTGAGCTTTGAGTGACAAAGAACTAGAGGACGCGCAGGCTTGTGAATCACTATGCACAATGAACATTAAACCCAAACCATTATCAATTGCATATTCGAATAATGAATGAGAGTCTTAAATGTGAAGGACAATAGGATGATGTGAAATTGTGAGTACATCAGTCCTGTACTAGGGTGATAGGATAGTGATATGACTGGTAAGAGAAAGAAGCATATAAATTTTAATCCAAGGTTCTGCGCAAATAGGCATATCAAATATCAAAAACATATAGTTAACCATAGATATGACCAGGTCATATTTCCCATAGCGAATCAAATTGTGGCAATGGATCAATCAATAAGCTTACAAACTTAAAGACTTATAAACATATAGGTCCCCTTGAGGTGTAGTCTCTTTAGCAAAAGAAAGGCAGAAACCACAAACTGCAAAATGATTACCCAAGCCAAACATTTTTTTTTTTAATTCCATGCCTGCAGTCATGAAATTAAACAAACAAATGATAAATTTAAATGAAACACTCTTATAATCAGCGAAGCCAATGAATCTCCTTGAAACAAAAAGATAGAAACATTTGTAATATAAGGAGGGGGCAGCTACAGAAAAAATTTATCCCTTGGTGATGACTTTTTATTATGATAAAATTTGACAGAATTGTTGGCTGCTAGCAATGGCCACACATTGGGTGAAGCAGTTATCTCTGCATTGTTAGGACCACACTATGCACCTTTTTGCCTACACTTTTTGTCATTATTATACCCTTCATCACTTGTATTTAGATTCATAATACCACTTTGTCTGATCATCTCAAAGGTATACAACGTCCTTTCTCATCACTATATGCTTAATCTGTTTTGCATGATATTTTACATCACTCTCGTACTTAACCATTGATTAGAAGTGCATAAGTGTCCATAACTACAGATTAGCATTTGAGGCCGGCGCTGAAACACAGAACTGTCCAAAGTCACTGTTG
>JASDQU010334468.1:0-12706 GCA_032191745.1 Picea mariana
TTATGTGTCTCGACTCTCCCACCAACTTGCTTTCCAAGTTGATGTTGTTGTTCACAATCAACAAATCCACCGAACTATTATGGATGAGGGAGCCTTGACTTGTGTCATGTCTTTAGTGTGTTGGAAAGGTTTAAAATCACCAGGACTCAACAAATCCCCAACGATGTTACATGCCTTCGATGGGTGAGGTTTTCATCCCCATGGTCTTTTACAGTCCTTACCCATCCAATTGGGTGGAAAAATTGTTACTGTTCATTTTGAGGTGGTCGATGCTCCCCTCGATTACAACTTGTTACTTGGAAGAAGTTGGTTTTATACTATGACTACCGTTGCCTCATCAGTTTTTCGGTGTGTCCAATTTCCTCATCAGGGAAAAATTTTCACTATTGATCAGTTGGATTTCTGTACGACCGATGCTCGCGTTCCCTCTACCAACAATATTCCTTTCTTGGGATACCACAAGATCACATATAAAAGCATTGGTGTTGGCTTACTGAAAGATTCTAGCCTCATGGGTACCTTTCCTACACCACTTCAACCGACTACACATCATATTGCCACCGTCGATATGATTTCGACCGTGGCTTATCAATCTTTGGAATCATCTGACCCTTGGATTGTACCTTGTCCTTTGGAATTTGATGCACTAGGCGACACTGTGCCACCTAGTCCAGCCGAAACATCATACGTTTCTACCTGATTCGCTTCTCCCTCGTCAGATGACCAACATCTATTGGCACCCGACAGTTCCTCAATGCAATCATGATTGAGTTCCTTATCATCTATAATCGACTGCATTTCCCCAATTTTTCCTTTTGATGAATCTATTCCGAAAATGCTTCGTATTGACAAGTTACCTCGAGATCATAACAGTCATCGATCCTCTTTTCTTCCCCCTCATGAAGAAATACAAGAAGATATACACTCTATCTCCCCTCCTGGTGTTGATTTTTCATCATCTCCCATGATTTCAACTTCCGACAATTTGGATCTGGTAGTGGACATGGTGATTTCTTCGGTAGGATTATTGGAGCTTGATCTCCTTACTCCTATCACGACCCTCGACATGTGGTCCTTCCCGAGTGATTATCTTCCATCCGACGAAGATCTCCTGGAGGCCATGACCAAGTTTTGTCCCTTGACATGGTATCCTTCCAAAGAGTTATCCTCTCAGAAGCCATGATCAGGAAGAAACAACAAGCATAGTTTCTCTTCTCTGTGGCAAGCTCGTTAAAAAATGAAACAGAGGCCTTGAGCATAGTTCTTTTCCTATGTCAAGCTCATTAAAAAATGAAACAGTCACCTCTCTTGAACCTTCTTTTCATCCACCCTTCTCCTTTTTCTCATCTACTAGAGAAATTGGTGACGACCTCAGAGACGATGAATGAATTGAAGCTTGGAGGGCATGTCTCCAGCCTTTGATGATCTTTCTGGAGTTAAGCCACTAGCTTTCATGATGGGGGCATACCGATCTTAGTCTTTGTTCTTTCTCATGCTCGTAAATACATGAGAATGCATCTGGGTAGACTTTTATCTCTTTTTCGAACCTGTATGGATACACGAAAAAGGAACCCCCTGGAGTCTCCTTTAAGCTCTTTTTAGACTCTCTAAACATGAAAAGATTGCCAAGTGATCTTGCTTCCTTTCCCACTCATTAAAAGGTTTGAAAGGGCATCTTTTGAGTGATAATTTATCTCTTTTTTGGCCTCACAAGACTAACATTATGAAAAAGGACAACATTGGAGTCATCTTTAAGTTCTTTTCAGACTCTCAAAACATGAAAAGATTGTTGAGCGACCTTGTTCTCTTTACGCTCGTTAAATTATTTGAAGAAAATGTATGTTAAGCGATAGTTTATCTCTTTTTGGGTCTCTTCAGACTACTTTACGAAAAAGGAATCTCTTTTAAGTGTTTTTCTAGACTCTATAATCATGAAAAACCTTCAAGTTTTCTGTCTTTGGACTTGTTAAACAAACATTGACAGGTCCATATGGGACCGAACTCTTACTTCTTCTAGTTCATTAAAAAGGAAGAGGGACTTACCGAAGGTGAGTCATATCGAGCATGTGTTACCCTCCTCGAGCTCGTTAAATTAAAAAGAGGTACTCGTCTATCTAGATGGGGGGGAAAAAATTGAAGGAAGCAAGCCAAGAAGTTTTTGAGAACATTACCAAGTAATTCTTAGAGTCACCCTTGAACACGACACTTTGTCTTTGTGCACATCTTAATCCATTGCACCTCTATACTGAACCAATCCTCTGAGTTTTTCTTACTCCTTTGGGTCACCTGAAGAAAGTCACAGTATCCATTGCATCATCGTGTTTTGGTCCATGTCATGTTTCTGTTGTTGTGCCTCAGTGTTCAGGGGAAGTATCCGCCTCGAGAGTCAGCCATCACAAATATCTTGTCTCAATACCCATGTCAGTCCATGTTCATTTGATCTACCAATTACATCTTTGTGTCTGTTTCGTGTCGTTGATGGGGGATACATCAAGGCCCTCCTTCAACGAGTCTATTCCTATTGACTTCAACACATTATCCAGGAACTAGACTTAGAAACCAATTAGTACTTTGGGACCTACATGCCTCAATGGAAGGCCTCCTCACATCCGACAGTGGGTTTGCATCATTGACCTCTGATCGGATGATTCCATGGATGTTCGACTTCATCTCATCCATTTACATTCATTGGAATGTACTAGAGTACCTTGGGAATCATTGACATTAATGGTGATCTCCCTCGTGCTTGTTAACGGTTTACATCATTGACTGGTAATCAAGTGGTTTCTACCATGTTCGACATCAGGACATCTATTCACATGGTTAGATTCATACTACATCGAGATCGGTAAGAAGACCCTGGGTTGAGTGATCACTTTGATATGTACTTTTCCCAGGTTGTGATGGAATTTGTTTAGAACAATGACACATATACTATTACATAGATCCACTTTGTATTGGTCGTGGCCATGTCTTGTCATCTCGTATATCCACTGTGTATTCTTCATGGCTATGATCAGTTTAGGTCATAAGCATATAGATCCACACTGTATCCTCGGTGGCTATACCTTTCATCAATACAATTATGGATCCGCAATGTATTTTATGGAAGCCATATCTTGCAAGTCTTGATCACTCAAGCATAGGTATGCCTGCCTTGGGTTTGAAACATGTCATAATATTTGTTGGATGTTCGTGTGCAGCTTCTGTCAGGTTCTCTGCATCTATACCCTTGCTCAAAAGTCTACAAAGCATTTCAGTCATCAGTTCTCATCTTCTAACTTCATACTTTGGGGGGAAATCTATTACACATCAAAATTACTCACTTTGATAGTGTCACAAATGTCATCATTACAAGTGTCGCAAGTGTCGCATTTTTCTCACAAGTGTCACAAGTGTCAAGAAAAGCATACTGCCATGATGCCTATGTCATACTTATAACAACATCAGAAAGCCACTTGAAACACATCAAACACTTGATTTGGAAGAAGAGGAATGGTTAACTGGAGTTATGTACCTCTTGCCATCTGAAAGAACCATTGAAATTGGGTTTTTAGAGGAGAGCGCTCCCCTATACCTCTCTCAGGAGTGTTGGTGCCCCCCTATAGACTGTTAGGGAGCGTTATAACACTTCCTCTGCCATTTTGAAGGAGCGCTACTAATTTTGGGAGTGCTGGAACCCCCATAAACCTTACTAGGGAGAGTTATAACGCTCTGACACCCCTTTTGAGGGAGCACTACCTATTCTGGGCAGTAGTTGGTTCGTTGAGAAGAATGGGGGAAAGATCTTTTCAATCTTGGAAGGCAATTGGATTCGAATACCTAGTCCAGCCATGATCTTAGGGAAGATCCCTAACTCAAGGAGGAAAATCCTCAACTTACCCCAAAGATATCTCAAGTGGTTGAGCCTCTCTAAACCTATATAAGAAGGCTTTCTTATGGTGAAATGGGGATCTGGATGGAAAATCATACCAAACTTATGATCTCATAAGTGATATTTGGAGAATAATTGGAGGCATGAAACCTATGATCTCATAGGAAACACACAGTGAAGTGGAGGCTAATCATTGAAGCTATCGTCATTCCGATCGTGGAGATTTTGAGCAGGGGTTAGGCAAGGAGAATTTGACGAAACTGCTACATTCCATCTATTGTTGTAAGTAACATTTTGTCCTCATTAATGTAATATGCTTGGCCTGTTTCTTTCTAATTTGTGTTTGACCTTACATGAATTTGTCTCTAAGTAGATAGGTATGCTTCGAACTAATCTCGATAGAATAGGAAGTGGTTGTACTTTGTTTGTTTACAGGGCTTATCAACGAGCTCAATATTGGAGTTCAAATCGGAGTGTGCAGGGACAAACACCAGTAAAAGGTACATCTTTCCTCCTTCCTCTTCATGCATTAGTTTGTGTAGACCTAAAAGGAAGTCAGTGACCATGATAAGCACTTTGTGTCTCAGAGTTAAGAGTCTAGCTCTTTAGTGAGATCTACATGTCCACAGGAATATTTTCCTTCAACACACCTAGGCTAACAACTATTAAAAAACTGCTACAAAAAGGGAAAATGTTGGCCACTGATCCAACCAACATCAAACTAACTTGATCTTTTGTTGCTACGCATCTCCATATGTGCCAAGTGTCTTTTAATGCTTGTAACTGTCATCATGCTATCAGTTGTTATCTCTGTCTATCTTCCACATCATCATCCATTCACTAAGATGATAATTCAAGCCCCCCTATATTCCTGGTACCTGTAGGTAGCGCCACTCTAATGCGTCTATGTCCAAGAATCCATCTCTGCCAACAATTAGGTAGCGCCTACTAGAAATTAGGTAGCACACTCTGAAATTCGCAATGCTCGTCATTACAGCGTTGATCCAGGTGGATCATCTCAAAATTTGATAGATTTAAAGTATTCAAAATGAAAATTAAATCTTACAAAGCGGAAGATCTCGTCAGCATCTTTCTGGTGACGTTCATTTCAGGAAAAAATGGCCTCTAGATGACGAAGATATCAACAACTGAAGTTTTGTCAAAGATGGTTAAAATGGTGAAAAATGGTTGGAAATGGTTAAAAAAATGTAATTTGGGTCTATGGGAATTGAAACCAAGACCTTAGGATAAGGCCACCATGACCCCATGGTTGGGAAAAGGGGGATGTTCAAGGGCTTAGCCCTCAACCTTGCCAACACCGAGGCCCCCCCTTGGTATCTAAGTGTTAGATTGAAACCTTACCATATGCCTCCACAAGCTTTTCCATAAACCAAAGACCAACCATATATTAAACCAACCATATGTTATAAATGCGCCAAACCATAACTTATATCCAAAGTCAAAACATATATCAAAACCATAATCACACCATACCATATCACATATGCGGTGGGAGGAGAAGCCCGTGGGTTTGACCCCGGGACTTACGACCCCCTAACCACCACATCTACCAATGCGCCACCGCCATGAGACGTGGCGAGAGGTGGCAGAATAACCTTAAACATTGCCTATTTTGGTGGGATTTGGGTGGGCGTATGGCCTATGGCCCATGCCACCCTTTTGGGTTCTTTTTGCATTATTTAAATGAGCCATGGGCATGGATCCTGAGGGGGGAGTTTTGATGCAGACAGAGACTGGTACACAAATCGAGGTGGTTTTGCACAGTGACCAAGGTGGTTTTGCACACATCTTGAGGTGGATTTGCATGAAAACTGAGGTGTTTTTTCACGTGGATCAAGGTGGTTTTTGATTTGCATGCATCTTGAGGCCATATTGACTGTACGGATCAGAGGCAGGTTTTGGGAGTTGCGCCAAGAAGGGCACTCTGAGTCCAATTCTGAAATATATCGAGTTTATACTCAAAATTATCAGTTTTTCACAAGGATTATAGATCCAGCTTCATTTGTTTAATTCAGGCATCCAGACAGAAAAGTGCTCACAGAATCTTTCAAATACTCAAAAAGGTATTCATGTTCATAATTTAAAGTCTCAGAATTTCATCTTGCAGTTGTTGTTGAAGTCTGTTACTGTATACGACAGACAGAATTCTGAATTCACTTTGTAAGCATTTGAATACTTAATATATCAGCCTTCCCATTTGGAAAGTGGCCCGGAGACATAGCCAGTGGGTCTGCTGAACTCCGTTACCAATTCTTGTTCATGGATGGTTTGCTTACATGTTTATGTGTGCATGTGCTTAATGGATGTTCTTTAATTTTGCATTACAAGGGTGGTTAATAGTTAAAAATTCAGATGCAAATAATGGTTAAAATATATTGAATTTTAGATCCAGTTAATTTTTAGATCAAGCGCATAGGAGATTGGGTAGCGTTTGTGGAATTCACAATGCCCAGGATATTGCATAGCGCCCGTGGAATTCGTAGTGCCCAGGAGATTGGGTAGCGCCCATGTAGATCTTCTCAGGAGATTTGGTAGCACTCGTGTAGCTTTTCTCAGGATATTTGGTAGCACCTGTGTAGCTCTGCTCAGGAGATTTGGTAGCACCCATGTAGCTCTCCTTAGGATATTTGGTAGTACCCGTGTACCTCTTCTGCACATCCATGCCTAAAAACGGTGGAATAGGAGAGAATTTTGGAATCATCATTATATACATCGTAGCTACATTTATCTCTTCGACACTTGCATAATCACTTGGCACTTGGCAGCTTGCATTGTTGGCTTAATTTATGGCTTGACTTTGAGTTGAATGCCCAGCTATCATGTAGGATGGTATGACATGTAAACATGACTCAGAATTGGAATATGTGATATAGCTTAGGTTTAAGGGAATTTAGAAGTAAGACACTTAAGCGCACACACCCTTTTTTATATTATTTTATTTCATAAATATATATAATAAACATAATTCATAAACTACAAAATAGTTTAGAAAAACGTTGTATATATATATTTAATAAAAACATTGTTTTTTATAATAAAAGTTCTTTTTTTATGACAAACTTATCATAAATATTTGACAGACTTCAATAAGGATTTCTAGCCATTTATTTGCAGGTCAAGAGGATGAAGCCAAAGGATTTCTAGGCAAAAGTAATCAACGAGAGCTTGATGAAGAATCTGAAGGTTAAGACACTAGCTAAAGGACTTAAGAAAACGATGAATCAAGTAGAGAGTGATGAAAACCACTCTCAAAATACCATTTTATTTTGGTCGCTAACACAGTCAACATTTGGAACTCCTCATCTGGAAGTTATGTATGTAATTGACCTTACTCCCATCTCTAGAGAATAGATACCTTCCTTTGACTACTTTTTCAATAGGAAGAGGAAAGTTGTAGTGAAATAGGAAATGCATTTGAAAGAAGTCACAATGGTAAAGAAACACAAACTGCTCGTAGATGGACAAAACCTATAAGAGGAAGATTTCACCACAGAGGAAGCAGGTTCTATTGGAGCTTTGACAACAACTAACTTAATTTCAGTTGATAATCTGAAAACAAAGTTAAAGTAGAAGAATCAGATGATAGCCTAGTTGCAGAATCAAATAAGGAACTAAGAGAGTACTATTAGAGAGGATATAAACAAAGGGATGGAAAAAGCTAGAGCCGTTGACAAACAGGAAATCTAACTGCTCAAATATAACTTGGATGAGATCTATAAAAAGATGCAAGCCAGTCAGGGGTAGGTCATCCAGCAGGAAGAATTAGCGAGGTAGTTGTAGGATAGGTTGAATTATATTCAAAATCAACTGATAGATTTAAAAGATTTTCAAACCCAGGCACTAGAGGTTATTCAGAACTATTTCCAAGAAGTAAGTCAATATTTCGATAACATTGTTTTCAAAGAAAAAGAGGCTAAAGCAGCCCGAGCTACTTTTCAAAAGGCAATTGTACTTTCGGAAAAAGAAGAGGTATCAGAAACTCCAAGGTTGTCTATAACAGAGCAAATCAGGGGTGATATCATGTTTAAAGTATGGGAGGCCAACATAGTTGAAAGCAATAAAATAGCCAAGGAAGTCAAGGATGATTGCGAAGAAACCTTCGATTTGCTAGACAAAGGATCATTGGGCATCAGAAAAGATGATTTTACTAGGGTGTTAGGATAGATCAATATTGTAAGACATCAACTGAAACTCAAAGAGGACTTGAATGAAATTCAGATTGAAATTTCACAATTAAAAGAGATTGATGTTACCCAAATACACAGGTGGTTGGTGAAGCCAAATTTAAAATTGCAATCAACTAATTTTGTTGACAAATGGATTGAAGATCAATTGTCGAAAATTTAGAGGAAGTTTTATCTATTCGAGCCAAAGGATATACAAGAGCCTCCTAGATTTTTAGTGCATTTTCTAGAAAAATTTGTTGAATGTATTGGACCAAAAGAAGGAGATACTTCAAAGAATCAATGAAGTATCATATTGTCGGCTCATATTATCAAGATGATAGAGAAATAAAATATAACCATGAAAATGGTTCAAGTTTGTATTTTTGTAACCGTTAGCCCCTAGGATTTAGGAAATCACTAACCGTCAAGAATTGGTGACTTTGTATAAACATAATTTCATAAGACTGAGTAAAGGATTTTTTGCGGTCAATTGTACTAGAGACATTTTCTTCATTTACAGTGATTAATGATAATACAAAATGAATATTCCAGATTCGGACAACCCAATATAGAACCCAACCTTTTAGATCAGAATAGCATTGCTTTAAACTTATTTAACACTATATTACAGACATCAAACACCTAGGTTGAATTAGAACGTTCATGGACAGCAATTGAATGGGATATCAGCATCCAAGAACACTGGGAAGCTAGAGAGAGACAATTAAGAAATCAGCCATAGCGTTTCCCTCAATAACTGACACTTTTTATACCCTAACTCTCTCTATCTTTTTTGAATGCCTAGACTTTATACTTTAAAGCCTTAAGTATAAACTCTGGAACAACAGGCCAATGCATGAAAGTTGATCAATAGCCACAATTCTTCCATTGTAAGGGAAAGATATCACATGAAAAAAAGTGGACACAATAGATTTCATGGCATAGACATAATCTCGCCCAAGGAGTAAATTGAAATCCAAGGGGTCTTGGACTACCATAACATCAATGAAGAAAATTTCCCCCCCCAAAGTACGGGAAACTGAGGAAGGACTCTAAATGGTGATTGGTTCTTCTGTTAAAAGCTAACAGATTCTGCGTAACTGGTATAAGCTGAGGATAACCGAAATCTTGCCAAGCAATAGAGGATAAAATACTAACGGACGCACCTTCATATATCAGTGTCTGAGGAATGACCCAACCACAAACCTGTACTGTAATATTGAAAGGAATGTGAGGGGGAAGAGGAGGTCCAGTTAGTGCACCCCAATAAAAAAGGATGGCCTCATTACTTGGAGGGGGTTTCATGGAGAAGAATGAATGCCCCACCAATAGGGTAGATTCTCTATCAATGAGAAAAACATGGGAAGTATCGGGTTTATTCTCTTAAGGGAGAGTAGGATTGACCGATAATGGGATCAGATCGACCACTTGGATTTTATCCTCCAAGGGGAGAATGGGGTCAATAGATGTCGATGGAGGAGCCAGATCGACCACTTTGACACTCTTCAGAAGAGGAGTGGGATTGAACGATGATGTAACCGAAGAAACCACTTTGGCAGTCGTCAAGGGAGGAGTGGGATCGACCGATGGCGAAACTGGATCGACCACTTTGGCACTCTTCAGATGAAGGGTGGGACTGAATGATGAAGGGACTAGATCAGTCACTTATTTTTCACTTTTCATATGAAAAGTGGGGATGATCGATGATGGAACTGGATCAAATACTTTGGTTAGTGATTCAATCGAGGATGAAACTAGATTGACTACTTGATCAACCGGACTGACCAGGGATGGAACCAGATTGACCAATCCATCAACTAACGATGGGCTGGGAGAAATCTTACGATAACCAGTTGGAATTTGAAGATTTTCCAAAAGAGATTAAGCCTCGTCCATATGAGGACAAAGGTGAGAGTAATGATCACCTTCTCATAACATGCAAGGAAACTTGACAGTTGTCTTCTTCTTACCAACCTTAATGTCACTAGTTGACGGGTTGTCACCAATATGTATAGAAGGGACCGATGACATGGAAGACCACATTTCTAAGACCTTGGGAAGACCAGGGAAATCCCTCAGAAAGTGGTCGCCCTTACAAAGAATGAAAGGGAATTTGGGTTTCAGATTCTTCGTTTTAATCTTATCGACCTCACCAAAACTCCCAGTACAATTAACAGTATCTAGTTGTTGGGATCCAACATCTGATGTAGTTGGAGGCTTGGTCCTTTTCAGGTTCTTCTTCTTCTTCTCTTTCTGTTTATTCTTCTTATTATCAACCTGGCTACTTTCTTTAGAGCTTTCACTAGGCGAAGAAGGAGAAAGGGATGGAGACTTAATGGGTGAAGAAGGAGAAAATTTGACATGAGGCTTATGTGTGGGTGGTGTACTTACATATGAAGCACTAGGAAGATTCAAGATCACTGGAGTGGGGAACAACCAAACCAGTATTCCAATCGTGAGTCTTGGAAGACTTAGTGTGGAAATGCACAGAGGACCAACGTTTCCAAAAGAAGGAAAGGTGAAAGGTTCCCCATGAAATGTATTTCCTCTATTGGTACTCCCAAGATTTGATGCCATTAACATTGACTTGACCAAAGTTCCACTAAGGAAAATAAACAACACACGCTACAAATCTAAGAAGAAAACAATCAAACAAGCCCTCCCAAAATGAAAACACTAGTTGGTGATGAAATCCAACATCGTGAGATCAATATAGGAAGGGGCAGGGATAGAGTGGGTGGATCAGTTATGTTGGCGACCTGCTTAACAGACTTACGCCTTGGTGCAAGCTTCCACACAATAAACGTGGATTTTCCCTCCAAGGAGCCTGAGTGAGTTTGACCAACGTCTGTTCCAGGTACAACAAAGACTTCCCTTCACCGTCACCTTGTGTAAAGACCTTAAATATTATGGCTACTAAGGTCACCAAATCATAGTCAGCCCCTAGGTGGGTACAGTCGACAGTCTAGTCTGAACGTATGGGTAGGATAACAGGTCTGAAATTCTTCGAGATAAATAAGGACAAGTGGACCGGTAGAACTCCAGAGGACCCTGGACAGATTCAGAATTCACGAAGCACTGAGACCAAATGGAGATATTTGAACCTCAAGAAGAACCCCCAATATACGATCTGACTACTACAAATAGTCAAACCACAGAGGTATAATATTTGTAGCTCTCCCAAACGTGACCTCGTGCATAACCCATGTGTGAGAGGGGGATCCTAGAAAGCTTATATGAAAATTGGGTTTTCTCTCCCTATCGCAAGATGCTAAGTTTGTTTGACAGATTTGGAAAGTTATCTTTCACACCTATTCCAAATCCCTACACCTTAAGCTAATGTAGGTTTTCTACCAGAAAATGTAAAAATGTCTGATAACTTTTAGTTTAGCATTGATTTTAGTGGTTGTTTTTTACTCAAGAGGAAAATGGTGTGGACTAAATGATGTTTTCACTGACTCTAAACAATGTAAAGAAATTAGAATGCAAATATTTCACTTCGATGAAAGCTATATTATGAGAAGGAGAAAAAATTTATCATTCCCAAATGCATAACTTCCCAAATTTTTTATTAAACTCATCAATGTCAATATCTTCAAGAAATGAGTCAAATATACTGTACACCAATACATGATTCTTGGCCCCACCAAAAAATGCCAAAAACCATGCAATTTTGGTACTTCAAATGCAATCTAGTTTCACTACCCAAAATCAAGAATGCATCTATATTATTTTCTTGATTATAATGTATAAATAAAGTAAATACAAATCCTTCAATGCTCCACAACTTTCAATCAAAAGAAAGAGTCATATGCAAATGCAAAAGACACGAAGCGACAAAGGTTTCAAACAAAGCATGCACTCAGAGCAATGAGAACTGAAAGAAAACAAGTAGAATATTGTTCTAACAAGAACTCAATCAAGGATTCAACAATTTACAAACATTCAATGACTACAATAAAATGCAGAGAAGAATCCAAGAAAAGACAGGGAGAAGGAGAAAATACCCAAATTGTCCCTACAAAACAAGCAGCTAGAAAGGGAAATTTCACATTTCTGAAAATGTTTCAAGCTCCAATAAATAAAATAGGGAGTGATAAGCACCAAATATCAACCTAAATAACTTCACAAACCAACATATAGAGTTTGGGTAAATACTTCCACAAAATAGGCTCAACAAATCTGAGTAGAAGAGGGCAAAAAACCTCCAAGAAGGAGACCAACGCTCCCTATATCAAGGGTACAGAGCCCTTCAGTACTCCCTAATGCACTGTAGGGGAGCACTAGCGATCTGATATGGCCTATAGGGGAGCTTTGATCTACCCATAAATTAAAAAACAGAGCCAAAAAATGTAGAAAAACTCACCCAGAATGCATAAAAATTGGTGAAATTGCTAGTGAAGATGGGAGAAAGGTAACGGATCATGAACAAATAGTAAAACTGATATAAAAGGTTGGAAAATGGTAGGGATTGTTCGTGCTCTTTTCGTCAATGTGTGAGCAAAAAGTGAGCACTTACATGCCTAGTTGGGCTCTTCTAGTCATGACAGCTGTAATGCAAAAGGTTAGAAAGAAAACAATAAAGGTATTAACAAGAATTAAACAAGAACTAAATAACAACATGAGCATGAAACTAAAAACTAAA
>JASDQU010334478.1:0-12706 GCA_032191745.1 Picea mariana
TTTTTATTGGTTGAACAAATTGATATGACTATTTTTATGGGTGTTGTCTAACTATTCTACGTTTTCGTCGGAATCCGACGACATAAATATGCACGAAATCACAATTTTTTGTTGTTTAAATTGCATTTCTAAATTCAAAAATGGGTTTAGAGTGCTGAAAAATCCCTAGGACACTCTTATTATACAAAATTAATCACTCAAATATGCAAATCCAACAAATTCTCGCCGGATTTTGGACAAAATTAAATGAAAAATATCGTCGAAAAAGGGCGAAAACATAGAATAGTTAGACTGCAACATTTTTATGTGGTTTTGATAGGTATTGTATTACACAATTTAATTAAAAATTAAAATTAAAAAAAAAAAATCCCACAAAGTGCCACCTAGCCATCACTTTAATGAGTCATTTAATGTTATCATTCTTGACGTGAGAGATATCATTATTTTAATCAATTATTGATGTAAGAGATATCATTATTTTAATCCATTTGTCTTTATTACTTCATTGATTTGATAGTATTTGTCATTTAATGTGATCATTCTTCATTCTTGTTGTAAGATATATCATTTTTTAATTAGTTTGTGCTCCATTTTGAAAAACTTTTTATGTTAATTTTAAGTGAATTTTAAATTTAATATAATAATATTATTATTGTGATTTGTTACTTAAAAGTTTTGTTCTAGCTGACTCATACTTTGAAGTGTTATGTATAGGAGTAATATGCCACAACTTTTGTTCAATGATTTATTTTAAAAAGGTTCAGAGACTTCAATTTTCATTTGTGATATTGTGAATATTTATTAAAACCTAGATTTGCTCAATTCTATTTCAACTTTTAAAAGCATAGATTAGTGTCTCTCACTTATCTTTTGCTTTTAGACTATGCATAAATAATACATTATTACAAGTTTCAGATGTTCCATAACTATTTTACCTTTTCACTTATTGCAATTAATTTGTAAGTTAATTTTGTGCTATTTTTTTTTTCAAATTTTTCATAAGAGGCAAGTACTAAGGTACTGAGCAGCTTTGTTGCTTATTCCACTTGTCTATATTAGTTCCAATTTGATTTTAGTCAATACACTCTTTACTCCACTATAAAATATAATTATATATAAAATGAATGTAGTAATGGATCCAATTTGATCTTAACTAGTACATTATTGACTCTACCCTAAAATGGATTTCTCTATATAAGTATGGTCTCTTCTCCTTCTCCTCTTCATGTGACAAATAACAATAGTTCAATAAAATTTTGACAATGGAGTCTACGTTCATTAAACCAAAATTGCATCTCATGTTGTTGGAAACATACCACTCTCCCCAACTTCTTTTAAAGCCTCAAAACCCTTTTTATTTACATCAAATGACTAGAATCCTTCCATGGCTTTGAGTAATTTGATACTTTTTCTAATTAAAACACCCATCCATTTTTGTTTTGGTCCAAAATATTTACATAATCATAAATATTCATTCTTTTTATACAAATCAATTCACATCATTATTCTTTATCTTCAAATCAATTATTATTTCTTTTGACAATTATCAATTTATTAACATGACTTTACATTGTCCAGATTCAATATTATTATAATTCATTTTCAAAAAACAAAACTTAGAATTAAGTATTGGGGGCTTCCACAATTCAACGCATGAGATTATTTTTGGGAACATTTGTGTAGAGTAAGTCATTAATCTATGACCCATGTCCATGAGTATTAGTTGCAACTGACCAATTTCTCATGATTTTGAATAGTATACTTAACACTCACTGCATCAGGTGATGCTCGCAAGGGTTAAGAAGTGGGACTAAAACTAGCAAAATGAATTGCATAGCATCAATTATCACTTCCAAGACTTGCCCTTGGTAACCAAGAATTCTCGGGAGGTCACCCATCCTAAGACTCCTCTAGCTCAAGCACACCTGGATTTTTCCCCACAATCAAGTCCACTTAGCTTGCTACCCCATTTGCAAAACCTTAGCAAGTATTGTGCCTTATGAACTATCCAGTTAGAGCTCCCTTGATTCTTTTTATTTAAGCAATGAGGGGCTTCCACAGTCCAACATGTGAAAATATTTTTGGGAATATCTACATAGAGTAAGTCATTAATCTATGACGCATGTACATGAGTATTAGTCGCAATTGACCAATTTCTCAAGATTTAGAATAGTCTGATTAACACTCATTGCATCAGGTGATGCTCAAAGGGGTGAAGAAGTGAGATTGAAACTAATGAAATGACTCGCATAGCATCAATCATCATTTTTGGGGCTTGCACCCGGTAACCAGAACTTCCTTGGAGGTCACCCATCCCAAGGCTCCTCTGGCTTAAGCTCGCTTAACTGTGGAGTTTCCTCCATGATGAAGCCCGCTTAACTTGCTACCCCATATGCAAAACCTTAATAAAGTATTGTGCCTTATGAACTTGCTAAGGTTTTGCAAACCCCGTTTGTAAAACCTTAGAAAGTATTGTGCCTTATGAACTTGCTAAGGTTTTGCATATGGGGTAGCAAGCTAAGTGGGCTTCAATGTGGGGGAAACCACACATTTAAACGAGCTTGAGCCATAGGAGTCTTGGGATGGGTGACCTCCTGGGAAGTATTGATTACCGGGTCCAAGCCTGAAAGTGATGATTGATGCTATGTGATTCATTCTCCTAGTTTTAATCCATATAACATCCCCGCTATAATCTCTAGTTTAATTAATGCTTATGTAGATATAATGTGTGGCTATGACCAAAACGATGTATATGCTAAATGTATTTATGTGTGTTTTAATAATAAAATGTGATGACAACTGCTCAGGGGACATGGACAGAGATGGGGGTTGAATTAATCCACAAGAGAGCACATGGTCTAGGTTAATGGCCAAGGAGGGAATTACCCATGTATATTAATTCAACCTATTTTCCTAAATTTGTTATTGGTATATGAACCTTCTAATTTATGATTGAATGTTCCCAAATCCAATCATTGAATACATGTAAGAGGGTCAGTGTGAGTGGTCACATCCCGAAGTTATTGGGCACATGGGAGTTGAATACAATCATCTTGGGGAAGTGTATGAGTCAAGAAAGGCAAGCCAAAGGGAGGAAATTTGTATGGGTTGGGGGACAACAATTTTTACACATTGAGTTTTTGTGCATGAGGACCAAGTAGAGAGAAAAAAAGAGAGCTTGAAGTTGGTGCAGCCATGGAGGGCAAATTCTAGAGCAAGTTGGAGCGTATTTGGAGCATATTTGGAGATGGAAACTGAAGAGCTAGGTTGTCAAGCCTGAAGAGTGCACTCTTGAGTGAGTTGCACTAAAATAACAAGCATTTGTTGTTGTTTTTTGGTAGTTTTCCTAGCATCAAGTTTCCTTCAATTCCCAGCTGAGAGATTCCTAGCTACATGTGCCAGAGAGACCTTGATAAATGAATGGGACGTTTGAGGGACTGAGATCAGTGAAGGGGTAAATCCCTTGGGTTGGATAGGTCAAGAGGAAGAGAGCTGGTGGAAAATCGGGATAATTGTAGGAGAATATCAGTTGGTTTGTGAGTTTTATGAGTTGTGAGTGAACTGTGAGAGACCACCCTCTTTTGTGGATTACTTGCCTTAGCTCGAGGGTGACTGGTTGTGGAGATTTGGAACAGTCAGTTTATGGTTGGGTGGAATGTTCGTCCCAAGCAGTTAGTTCCACAGTAGATTTAAAAGATAAGTGATTTATCTTGTTGTTGTGTTATTTTACATGTGTTATTGTTGTGCATGATCTATGTGTATGAGAAAGATTATATGCAATTGTAATGAAGTTTATTAGCTGCATTCATGTTTGTTTAGCTTGTTGTAAATGCATTAAATAAATGGTAATAGACAATAGTTATTTTTGTCTGTGATTCATAGTTGAAAGCTACAAGAAATCAGTTAGCAAAATTTTTATTTTTATGAGTATTTTGCACCGTAATGTCCCTTGGTTGGGCTAGGGATGTTACATTATGGTATCAGAGCGCCTGGTTCAAACATCGGGCTTGTATGGGCCAAGAACTAGAGCAAATTGGTGAAATTTGTTGTTGTAGATTTTGTCTCTGATGGATTTGGGGAAAAATGAAGAAAAATAGAGAGAAATCCCCAATTTTGTGAGTGAAAGTGGGGTTTAAATGACTCTAGACTATTTAAGCGGTTCCATGGAGCCAAGCAACAAAGTTGCAGGGCTAAATTCGAGTTTTAATGACTGTCTATAATGATTTACAGAGTTCGGTGAACCGACAACTAAGATCATGTTTGATCCTGAGATTAACAATCAAGATTCACTTAAATAAATTTAAAATTCATAAGGTTTTGACTGTTTGAAAGGTTGAGTGAATCAACGGTCAGGATTTGTTTCGGGGGTTTGTGAAACGTATGAGATCAATGATCCAAATTCACTTGGGTTTTTGTCGAAAAATCTTAAGTGTGGAAAATTGCCAAGAGAAGTCGACGACGGCTGATGGTTGGATCGGATGAAATGGCGAAGAGTTTGGCTTGACCATAAGACATCTCTGATCGTCGATGGTTGATAGTGGGGCATTGGTCGAATCTAGCAAAGTGTTTCCAATCGCAAATAGAAATCATTGATGGGTCGATGGTCAGGCATCAATAGGATTCGACGAAGTTTCAAACGGACAAGAGAAATCATCGATGACCAATGGGTCGGTGGTCGAGCATTGGCCAATTCGGCGAGTTGTTCAAGGAGCCCAAGAGCATCGGTCGATGTCCGATGAAGAAAAGAAGGCGATAACGTGTCATGCCACATCATCATCCACATGTCATACCACATCACTGAAGTTGACACCTCAGAATGATGTGTCATTCCATGTCAGCATCCACGTGTCATGCCACGTTAGCCAAGAATTGTTCGATGGTCAATGGTAGAGCATCGACTAAATTTGAGAGGTGTTCGTCAGTCAACCAGGATCGCGGACAACCGACGATGGATGGTTAAGTCGATCAGTTTGGGATTCTGTTGTGAATTGGTTGTCGGGAGAATGGGTCAATGACCGATGGTCGCATTGGTAGATTGGGAAAAGTGTTGCGCGTGTCTAAAGGAAAGTGTCGATCACCAATGGTCGATAGAGTCAGTTCAACGATTGTTGTTTCTCTTTATTTGAGATTAAAAATTCAGATTTAAAGGGTTGTTACAGTAGTAAACTAGTCATTTTTGTAGGAAAATATCTGAATGTTTTCGGAATTTTAAAGGTCATTAACTTGCGGGGCAATTTTGAGGCCCTAGACTACGTTTTTAGCCAATCAAAATCCACTAGAATAGAGTATGCCAAGGTGCATCGTGTCTTTGTAGCTCAAATAAAAGAAATCAAGGAGAGCTTCATCGTGTCTTTGTAGCTCAAATAAAAGAAATCAAGGAGAGCTTTCTAATGGGCTAAATGGTCTGCAAAACGGAGCTCATACGAGAAAGTTACAACCAAAACAGTAAGGGTAAAATTTTCTCACTGATTTACTTCTAGAGGGCATAAATCCTTGCTCAGAAGTCTGTTTGGGGCACACAAGCGGTCGATGGAAAATTTATGATCCATAGAAGTCAGTGGTGAAACTAATTTTTGATCTGGGTATGTAAAAGTGTGCAGAAAGAGAATTAAGTCACATGTAGCATACAAGGGTGAATTGGGTAAAACAGTTAAAACTTCTATGAACCATAGCTTTCAGCTTGAAGCTTGGATTTGAGAAAATGAATAGTCTCTAGAAATATCTTGATGAGTAGAAGAGATATGTCAACCCATAATTTTTAATTGGGCATTATATTTTCTCAGAAAGTGATAAAAGTGATTTTGTAGCAGTAAAAGGGTGGAAATTGCAACTTGTAAATGTTGTAACTTTTCTCTTAGAACTCAAATTGAGGCATGAGTACAATCGTTGGAACTTTGTTTCAGAGAGGAATGCATATAAAGAATCGAATTATGATTTGGTGCATTGTGATATGAGAATAATGACCTATATACTCATTGATGAAGTGTTTTATGTTGTGCATGTTCTAACAATAATTATTAGATGCACATTTCTTGCATAATTAGAGGTACAGGAAAACAACTTTGGTTCTTATATGCGGACTGGAGTCATGGATGATGCTCAAAAATCTTGTATCCATGAAGAAGAGATCATAGGTCTGCATGTCAACATGGGTAATGCTGAGACATAGTTCAATGGAAGTAGAGATAGGCAAGAGCTCGTAGTTATGAGAAGTCTGCCTAGAAAAGTACATAGCTATATAGATGATAATGAAAGGATTATGAAGGCTCGGGAGGAGATACTTCAGAGCTTAAATATATTGCATAAGAAAGTCAACAAGGAATCTAGCACCAAGAAAAAAACTAGTGTTAAATAAGTGATAACATCTAGATCCCATAGCGAAAGGGATGATCATGGAAATGATAGGCATTCAAGAAGCATGAGCAAGCACTATCATTCTCCAAGGCAATCCACCAGGAGAGCTCATGCAAGTTCAGGACCATGGAGCAGCCCAAGTGTGTCTCATGTTCAAAGACAAAGGAGAATGCATGAGGTATAAATCTTGCAAGGAGAACTCAAGAAGATTAAGACCGAATTTCAATGGTGAGCATAAGAAAGGAAAAGATGTCGAGGCCCGACTGTTGGAAATGAAGAAATATTTTCAGCTACATGATTACCCCTCCCCGGTAGAAGCTAGAATTTCCACCTACCACTTGCAAGGAAAGGCAACCATCTGGTGGGATCAGCTTAAGCAAGTCAAGCACTTTGATGAGAAAAGGATCTCTTGGAGGCAGTTCAAAGGATATTTCAAAGGGAAATATTTGTCAGAGCATTATTATGAAAGTAAGATGAAAGAGTTCTTTGAACTCAAGTTGGGGACCACGATAATGGATGAATATGAGAAGAGGTTCTTTGAATTGTTCAAGTATTTTGAATTCATCAAGGATAGGTCAAATCCCAAAGGTGTTACCCTCTTTCTACAGTGACAGGATTTAATATGATAACCCCAAAACTTTGGAGGAAGCCATAAGGAGAGCAAGGAATATTTATGAGCAAAGCAAAGGAAGGCAAGTTTTCCAAAAGGATTGGAACAACAAGGTGAAGGGTAAAAAAGATCAAAGGAAAAAAGGTTTTAAGCCACCCTTTTTCAAGAACAACACCCAAGCAAATCAACAAGGTCAATCAGCCCAAAGTGAGCACAAGACTGCAAATTTATTTGAGAAAAGACCAAGGCAACAACCTGTTCAATGTTGGCGATGTGAGAGAAATCACTTATATAGGGATTGCCCTCACAAAGGATAAAGAATGAGGATTTTCCACAACATTCATGAAGCTAAAACAGTGGAAGACATGGGAGGAAGCATGTCAGGGATTTATGCATTCTTAGAGAACAAGCAAGAAGAATATCAATCCCCCATGATTGAAGTGGAAGGTAAGATTGATAACAAACTCATAGCAATTTTAATTAATTATAGAGCTAGCCATAGTTACATAAATTCTAACATTGTTGAAAGATTTCACTTGCAAAGGAGTAAGCATAAGAAATCTTGGTTAGTTCGGTTAGCCACGGGGGCTAAGAGGAAAATCAATGAGCTTGTCAAAGATTGTCAAATAGATATGAATGGACCCAACACAAAGGTAGGTGTAAACATCATACCATTGGGTTCATATGATTGTCTAATTGGCATGGATTGGTTGGAAAACACTGTGTTTTCCTAGACTGTTATAACAAGACAATCACACGTCTTTATGAAGAAGAACAACAAGGCAAGGTTCAAGGCATCCCAAGAGCTATAGTTGTTAGAGAGATTTCAGCCATGCAATTGAAAAAGAGTTTCAGGAAGGGATGTCAGATTTTTGCAGCCCATATGGAAGAGGCAACCAAAGATAAGGTGGCAAGCATTGAAGACCATCTAGTCTTAGGGGATTTCGAAGATGTTTTTAGGGAAATTCTAGGATTGCCACTGAAGAGAGACATTGATTTATCTATTGATTTGGTGCCGGGAGTTGCCCCAGTGCCCACGCCGCCTTATAGAACAGGCACGCCATAATTGATAGAGTTGCAGATGCAACATGAATAATTGTTAAAGAAGGGGTATATACGCCCAAGTGTGTCACCTTAGGGAGCCCCAGTTCTCTTTGTAAAGAAGAAACATGGAACCTTAAGGTTGTGTATTGATTTCTAATAGTTGAATAACGTCACCATAAGGAAAAATATCATTTTCCAAGAATTAATGACTTGTTTGATTAGTTGAAAGGTGCAAGGATCTTTTCCAAGATTGACTTGAGATCAAGTTATCATCAAGTAAGGATAAATGAAGAAAACATCAACAAAACAACATTCAGGACAAGATATGGTCATTATGAATTCACGGTAGTGTCATTTGGACTATCAAATGCCCCCACTGTTTTTATGTTCCTAATGAATGGAGTGTTCGGGGAGTACCTGGACAAGTTCGTGATTGTGTTCTTAGATTATATATTTGTATACTTTAAGTTGAAAGAGGAACATGAACAACATTTAAGAATGGTGTTGCAAGTTTCGAGAGAGCATAAGTTGTATACTAAGATAAGAAAGTGCATCTTTTATCAAAAGAAGATTCACTACTTGGGGCATATAATTTCAACAACAAGGATAACATTTGATCCAGAGAAGATAAAGGCCATTAGAGGATGGCCAGCGCCAGGAAATGTCATGAAGGTCATATCATTCACGGGTCTTGCCGGTTATTATTGAAGATTCATCAAAGGGTTTTCAAAGATTGCAAATTCAATCACTTCTTTGCAAAAGAAGGGAGAGAAGTTTGAATGGACTTCCAAGTGTGAAGAGAGTTTTCAACAACTAAAGGAAATATTGAGAAGTGCGCCAATATTGAAGATTGTCGATCCAAACAAGATTTTGTTGTGTGCACTGATGCATGCAAGGAAGGGCTCAGTGGAATTCTCAATCAAAAGGATCATGTGGTATGCTATGAGTCCAAAAAACTAAAAGAGCATGAAAGAAATTACGCTACTCATGATCTAGAGTTAGCAACAATTGCACATGCACTAAATATGTGGAGACATTACCTTATGGGGTAGAAATTCAAGCTAAGGATAGACCACTGTGGTCTAAAACATTTGTTTGGAGAACCAACACTAAATGCTAAACAAACTAGATGGCTGGAATTTTTGAGTGAGTATGACTTTGAAATTAAGCATATAAAGGGAAAATCAAATCAAGTGATTAATGCACTTAGTAGGAGGGCACATGAGAAGCATATTGCAACCATTAACATGTACATGATTGATCTGAAATATCAAATTGTTGCAGCAACAAATTCAAATCAACAATATGTGAAAATAAAAGAAACATTACAACAAGGTAAAATTCAACATAAATTCAATTATTATGAGTTGAAAGAAGATGGGATTGTTATGTACAAATGCAAAGTATATGTGTCAAACTCCAGTATATCAAAAATCAATTCCAACAGCAAGAAGTCAATACTTTTGGTCGAGAATGGAGAAGGAAGTGACTTACATAGCCAAATGTCTAGAATGCCAAAAGGTAAAGACAAAACATAAACATCCAACTAGGTTATTACAACCATTTCCCATTCCGTAATGGAATTGGGAAGTTGTCACAATTGATTTTATTACAAAGTTTCCCAGAACAGTGAAGCAACATGATTCCATCATGGTGGTGCTGAATAAATTAACTACGACAACACATTTTATTCCAGTGAAGACTACACACAAGGCAAAAAATATTGCAAAAATATTTATGAAAGAAGTTACATGGGGTGCATAAGGAAGTAATTTCAGACATAGATCCAAAGTTTATTTCAAAATTTTGGAAGGGTTTGTTCAAGGGATTTTGGACAAATGTAAATCTTAGTACAACATATCATCTAGAGTCAGATGGGAAAACAAAGAGGACTGACAAAATAGTTGAATACATGCTTAGAATGTATGTGATGGATCAACCATCAAAGTGGGAAGATTATATTCATTTGGTTGAATTTGCATACAATAAAGGGTATCAAGCCTCATTGAAAATGAGTCCATTTGAAGCACTATATGGCAAAAAATGTAACACACTAGTAAGTTGGAATAATCTAGCATACATAACAGTTGTTGGGCCATATTTATTAAAGGAAATGGAAGAGCAGATGACAAAAATTAGGTAGAATTTAAAGGTTGCCTGGGGTAGACAGAAAATTTATGTAGACAAGAATAGTGTGTTTAGATATTTTAAAGTGGGTGAACATGTGTTTTTAAAAGTGAAGGTGAAAACAAGTTCGTTAAGATTAGGAAGTTGCCCAAAGTTGGCAACAAGATATTGTGGACCTTTTGAAATCTTAGAAAAGATAGGGACAATTGCATACATGCTAGCATTTCCTACATCCATGAGAATGCATAATGTATTTCATGTATCATTATTAAAGAAATATGTGCCTAAATCTAACCACACAATTGATTGGAATGTGATCTAGGTGGAGCATAAAGGGGATTTTCGGGTGGAACCAGTACACATCCTAGACTGGAAGGTCAAAGTACTCAGGAACAAAGCCATAGGGCTAGTAAAGGTTAAATGGACCTGCTACGGTCCTGAATATGCTACATGGGAGCATGAAGAAAACATGCGAGAAGGATCCCTGCAAATTTTTGACAATTTTGAAGAAAATAGAATGGAAGGCTCCATTTTGAGCAACTATAGTTCCGAAACCACATCTCAGAGTTCTGGCCAACTGCGTTGGGGACCTTGATAAAAGAATGGCTCATTCCTTGGGTTAACCCTGATAAACGGATGGTATATCCCTTGGGTTAGCCATGATAAACGAATGGTGCATTCCTTGGGTCAGTGAGTTAAGAGGAACATGAGATTATGGTTGTAACTGCTCTTGGAGTATAATGTTGCATAATTTTATTTTCTAAGTATTGTGATGTAAATTTGTATATGTATATTGACATAGTGTGCACCGAGGATGTCGCACAATTGTAGGGGATAGGGAATGTAACATACCCACTATAATCCCCAGTTTAATTAATGCTTATATAGATATAATGTGTGCCTACGACCAAAGTGATGTATATGCGAAATGTATTTTTGTATGTTTTAATAATAAAATGTGATGTCAGCTGCTAAGGGGACATGAAGAAAGATGGGGGTTGAATTAATCTACAAGATAGGGGAGGGTTTAGGTTGATGGTCAAGAAAGGTCCAAGGGGGGAATTACCCATGTATATTAATTCAATCCATTTTCCTAAATTCGCTATTGGTATATGAACTTTCTAATTTCCTATTGAGTGTTCCCAAAGCCAATCAATGAATACATGTAAGGGGGTGGGTGTGAGTGGTCACATCCCAAAGTTATTGGGCACATGAGGGTTGAGTACAATCAACTTGGGGAAGTGTGTGAGTCAAGAAAGGCAAGCCAAAGGGAGGAAATTTGTATGGGTTGGGGGACACAAATTTGTATAAATTGAGTTTTTGTGCATGAGGAGCAAGTAGAGAGGAAAAAAGAGAGCTTGAAGTTGGTGCAACCATGGAGGGAGAATTATAGAGCAAGTTGGAGCGTATTTGGAGCTTGAAACTGAAGAGCCAAGTTGTCAGACCTGAAGAGTGAACTCGTGCGTGAGTTGCACTAAAACAACAAATGTTTGTTATTGTTTGTTGGTAGTTTTCCTAGCACCAAGTTCCCTTGAGTTCCTAGCTAAGATATTCCTAGCTACATGTGCCACAGAGACCTTGATAAAAAAATGGGATGCCCGAGGGACTGAGATCAGTTAAGGGGTATAGTCATTGGGTTAGACAAGTCAAGAGGAAGAGAGTTGGTTGAAAATCGGGCTAGTTGTAGGAGAATATCAGCTGGGTTGTGAGTTTTATGAGTTGTGAGTGGACTGTGAGAGACCACCCTCTTTTGTGAACTACTAGCCTCAGCTTGGGGGTGGTTGGCTGTTGAGATTTGGAACAATCAATCTATGGTTGGGTGGAACGTCCATCCCAAACAACTGGTTGCACAACAGGTTTAAAATATAAGTGATTTATCTTGTTGCTATGCTATTTTACATGTGCATGATCTCTGTGTATGAGAAATATTATATCTTGTTGTAATGAAGTTTATTAGTTGCATTCATGTATGTTTAGCTTGTTGTAAATGCATTAAATAAATGTTAATAAACAATAGTTATTTCTGGTTGTGATTCGTAGCTGAAAGCTACAGGTTTAACACCCCTGTTTCCCCCAGCGTGTAATTAATCATTAATCATAATCACCAATGTATGGCATGGGAACAATGTAAATGTATTATTGTTTGGATAGCCAAACAACTGATTGTAGGGGTGAAGCCTTGAAAGTACTGGCCATGATATCACTAGAGAAAAGAATGTGAAAAATACAAGAGAGAGTTCATTATATCGAATGACCCCAAAATTTCACTTGTTGAGGATAACAAACCTCCTCTGGATCCCAAGGAGAGAAATCAGTTAATGAAGAAAGGACTGGTGGTTGAACCATCAACCAACCCCATGAATGGAAGCATGGTCTAGCTGTAGAATGTCAGCCCAAAGTACCACAAGGTCCTGCAGACCCAGACTGACCCGAGTTTTCCTCCTGAAAGAAGGAACATGATAGGAGCAATGTGTGTGCAAGGCATGTAAGAGAATAAAGAGAAGAATGGAGAATGCAAGAAGTTCTCCAGGTCGTGAGCTTGATGCTGAGGAAGCATCTGATAAACCTCAT
>JASDQU010334482.1:0-10227 GCA_032191745.1 Picea mariana
GGGAGCACTGAACAGTACGACCAACCCAACCTCTGCAAGAATACCTTGTGCGTTTCTGAGAGTCGAGAACCCTGTATTGTCTTTGATAGTCCGTGCACATCCTCTGTTTGACTGATCGAACCTATGTGTGGAGGCTCTATTCTGAAGTCGAGACCCTAAACCATTCCGCCATTGTTGAACCAGTGGGAAAGCCTGTGTTGTTCTGAAGAGATGGTCTCACCCTCCGTTCTGAGTCGTGGAGTCTATGTCGACCCCTGCAGGACTTACTCATCACGCATTCATGTGAACCATCACTGAGAGGCCTCGAGCCATTGTTGAGCCTGTTCAGAGGCCGTGTTTGTATTTCCAGTTGGCTATGGTGACCACGCAGAGCTGGACTGTGCATGGCTTGATGGCCAGCGCGAGTTGTGATTGAGCCTATGTGTGATCTCTCTCTAGGTGAGGGAGGTGGATGTTGTTGGAAGAGGTTTCTTCCAGAGAGTGTCCAGCACCAGCTTCAGGCTCTAAGACTTCCTGATCTGTCCTGTTGCCAAGACCCAAAGAGGGAGGTTAGCACCAATGGACTGTGCTTGTGAAGGTGTATACTCTCGCGCGGAACAGACATGTGGGGAATGAGAGTTTGATAGTAATAGGTGTAAGATGGCATCCTGGGAAGAATCCTTCCAGATTTTATGTGTTGTTTTCCCTGTAACCTTAGCCTAGCCTAGGATTCCTTGCCTTGGGGTGGAGCTTAGTCCCAGCTCGGGGGTGACCCACTGCTGAGCCGATGAGCGGTGTGGTCTAAGGCTGGGAGGTTTGTAGAAGGCCTGCACTTGGTTGGTGGAATCTACCACTGTTAAAAGATAAGTATCTGATTATGCCTTAATCATGTTTTGCAGAACTGTGCTTCTTATGTTATCATGATTTCCGTTGTTTATATGAATTAATGTGAAACACTATGGATTGATGATTATAGAAGTAAATAATATGTTTTACTCTGAGCTAAATGTGTTTATTTGTTGAATGCATGTGGACCACATAATACCTGTATGAGTTATGTATAAAGTGGTGTTATAGTCTTCTTCTAATAGTGTTTAAGCCATGGTAGCTGAAAGGGTGCGCTACAAGATGTATGCTAACTTGGAGAAATGCTTCTTCGGCATGAACATGGTCCAATACCTAGGATACATTGTTGATGAGCATGGTGTGCATGTGGATCCAACCAAGATCTAGGTTATTTGTTACTGGCTATCCCCGAACACATTGTACGAGCTTCATATATTTTTAGAACTTGCCAACTTCTATCGCAAGTTCATGTTGGGATTCTCCCATATTGCATGGGCCCTCAGCTAAGTGACCTAGGGTGGTGGAAAGGAAAAGTTCACGTGGGGGAAGACACAATAGCAAGAATTCAATGATTTGAAACATCGTTTGTGCTCAACTCAAGTACTCTCCTTACCCAATCTATAACAACCCTTCGAAATTGAGATCGATGACTCAAACTATCCTGTGGGTACAATTCTCACTCAACACGGTCATATAGTGGAATATCATAGTGAGACACTAATAGATGTTGTCTATAAGTACCCTACATATGTCAAATAAATGTATTCCATTATACAATTTTGCCACCAATGGAAGTATTACATTCTTGGGAAGGAGACATTTATTCACATAGATCACAAGCCTCTACAATTCATATAGACACAAGGAAAATTGTAGAATGACCTCAATCATAAGTGGTCCACATACCCGCAATAGTTCCATATCTACATCAAATATAAGATACGAATCACCAATCATGTCGCTGACTGGCACATTCAACCTCTAGTTTTCTCCTTCACAATGGTACTCCATTCTTGTGGACATGATCCATGATCTTTTCATCGAGTGACTTATAAAGAATTGCATTAAATGATCATAAATTAAAGTGCACCATTAAAGAAGGAAAATCTAAAAAATGAAGAGACATAAGCATCAAATTTGAACACAAAAGCTTGCTAATGAAGTTTGTCCCTGATGGAATACGTCTCTGGGTCTTGCTTTCAAATGGGTAGGCTTTTCCATTAACTCAACAAAAGAATTTGGAAAAATACATAAGTATACCTTATTCTGAAATCAAGCTACAGAAATAATGCTCAGATCAAAAAATAGACAACACCACTGAATTTGTGGCATTGAAATACCCAAAAATGATTTTCTCCACACATCGATCCAACTTTGGTACTCCCAGGCCCAAGAAGAAATTTGTCTCGGTTTACGTGCCCTTGCAACCTGTAATAAATCCCTATACTTGCCTCGAACTACATGCCCCCTGTTGACACTCGGAACTGAATTGGTTTGCATGCAAATCAATCCCGAGGCAACCTCGAACCACTTTGGATTGGAAGCTGCCCCTCCCAACCCGAGAGGGATCTCTCGAATAATGTCACAATATAATCTTCAGTAAGCGTGAAATGGTGGGCAGATTCATGGGTAAATGATAGTTTCAAATTTAGAGTTTGGGGGTTGGACCAGGGAAACAGTCCATTGGGCATGGAGTCAAGTGAAAACCGAAGAAAGGAGCTAATAGCAGTGATCATATAACTTGTGGAAAATGAGGCAAAGTAAGTCTATCTTTCAGCAATTGATAATCATGATGCGGTAGCAGAAAAAGAAAAGGAAAGGCCATCACAGTGAAAGCATCTATCAAGGAGGAATTTTCACTACGATAATCTTTAGAGGAAAACAAACGAAGGATGATAACTAGATGCAGAGCGCTTATCTTGAATGAATTCTAACCAGTCACCATAGAACGCAACACATATATATCAACTGTGGGTAAGCAGCATATAAAATGAATTCCAAACAAATTTAACACAGCTGAAAGAGGAAGAGATGAACAATATGATAATGACAACAGGGAAAACATACGTAAAGAATCGACCGTGATGAATCTCACAGTCTCAATTAAATATATTTTCTGTATTATTCCATTCTTGGCTTACAAAATAACTCAGCATACAAAGGAACCCCTCTTCACAAGAGGTTTATTCCCCAGCTCGCCCCACCCCTCTTTTTTGGTGTTACATCACTCAGTCTTTTAAAAGAAAAATCTAGAATCAATCTCTTTGTGTTCTAGGGAATATGAAATGGTTTGTCTTCATGGAATTCTGTGACTGCCAGGTGCTCTGATAGCTCTTTGAACCATTGCTAAGCCTTTGACAAGTGGACAAGATGATACTTGAACCATAACGTAGTCGGCTTCTAATGGAACGCTTCCTACATACTTAACAACACCATAAGGTAACCACGCTGCAACTATGTTCTTGTCGGGCACAATCACGTCGGGTTTTAGAATGCCCGGGCTCAACGGATTTGGTCCTCTCGATGAAAAATATGCAACGGCCGGTGCAGGCCTTGATCCTACCTCGGTTATCACAAATTTTATGCCTGTTGTCGCTCTTGACGCACTCATTACATAATTTGTTATTAACTGTCCTTTATCTGAAGTCACCAGCACTGCAAGCATCCAATAATCCCAAGGAACTAGCAGATAAGAATCCTCAGAGGCGATTATCACAGCAGCAACTTCGGTTCTGTTTGCTTCCAAAAGTTGTATAGACAGATGCAGCTGCATGGAACTGTTGTTGTTGATGCAGAGAAAAATCTTTCTGGCAACTGTTTTGGGATCGAGAGAATCAGGCGTGCATGCTAGAGAGCTCTGGTTTCCACCAGTTCTGTAGATGATTGGGACGCCTAATATCACTTGTCTTTCAATGAACAACGAAGTCCCTTGGATGAGTTTTTCGTTGCCCAGCTTGACTTTGGCAACGAAAGACCTGTCAATACTGCTCACTCCCACCGTAAGCATCCATCGCGCACCGTTCACCACAGTGAACATGTCTAGCCTGTTGTTGCCCATTGAACAAGATACGAACACACCTTTCTGCACTACTGCAAAGGCTCCCAGAGCTATGGTGTCCCTGTGGAACCCCTGGCTTGACACTGTTAATGATAGAGACATCACGTCGACCTCGTCGGATATGGCGTGCTCCATCCTGGCCAAAACGTTAGAGCCTACTATGCCGCCGGACCAACCTATCTTATACATGGCCACGCGAGCCCGTGGCACCATGCCCCTCGCCATTCCCTTCGCATACCTGAAATAATCGACATTGTGAACATAGTTTCCTACGGCCGTGGACGAGGTGTGTGAGTCTTCTTCATGGATTCCCTCACATTCTATTGATAGGATTGCTGTGTCAAAAGATAATGCTTCAATTGTATCTTCATCTATCTCCATTTCTTCATTGTTGTCTGTATCCATGTAGGGCAGTGTGAGTGGGCGACAAAGACTCAACCTCAGTAGATTATAACTTCTATGAGCATTCCATCCTATAATCTTTCAACAGCTCCACTTTTCACAATATCATACACATTATCCTCATTATCTGTGATCCCATAGATGGCAAAGGCAACATTGTGCTGAAGGGATCCATGTCTTGAGTCAAGAAGTTCTAGCAATGGTGGCATTCCTCCATCATGGACTATGCTAGCAAGGTTGCGTGTGTTCTGCGCTAGTCTGCCAAGAGCAAAAGCTGCCATAGACCTGGGCTGAGAATATGGGGATTGAAGCATTTTAATTAGAGGCCGCACGACACCTCGTTGCACTATGTGAACCTTGAATTCTTGATCAGTTGTGGAAAACTGACCCAACAACAACGCAGCCTCTTTTTGGCTTAGAGGACACCTTGAACTCAAAAGCCCAATAACAGGTTGAAGGGCTTCAGCAAGAATAACCTCTCTCTTTATGTTTGCAGAAGAATGCACCAGATTTCCAATAACACCTACTTCTTCAGAATGAATGCCGACAGATTCAGATCGCAACATTAAAATTAGGAGGGGAAGGGCATTATACTCCACTATCTGATTCTTGTTTGCCTCGTTTCTAAATTCTAGGGTGCGCAAGGCACCTGCTGCTGCTCGTTGGACCTTAGAATCAGTTGATTCAAGAAAATCAACCAGAGGAAGAATCCCACCTTCAATCCTAACAAGATTTTTAATAAAACCATTCTCATGGGCAAGATTTGTGAGGGTATCTGCAGCTCTCCGTATGACACCATTCATAGCAAGTGCAGTGGAACTACTTCCAAACCTTTTTAGCAATGTCACAAGACAGAAAATATCACCTGCATCTGCTATACATTGTTGATGCTCCCGTTGCTGGCCCTCTAAGAGTGTTGTAAGCTTCTGCAGATCAATGGTTGCCTGTCCATAATCTCGTACAATCTCGTGTAATGTGGCTCTCCGAGAAATAGCAGTGAAAGACTTTAGAACACAAACTTTCTTCCCAAAAGGCCCTACAAGTCTTTCGGCAAATCAAATGCAAGTTAGAGATAATTTGGAAATAAGTTTGATGCGATTCTCAAAAACATTGGGATGAAAACACTGAGTAGAGAAAATTTTCAATATCTGTTACAACACCCTCGTCTGTACCATATGTTCTCCTCCCCCCTCTAGCTTTGGGTGGATGCTATTTTTAAACATTTTTCTTAGGCGTTATTCAAAACACAGGTCGTTGGCCCATTGGTTATGGCGTGAATGTTAAGGCGCAATGGAGGGAGGAGGTCCCGGGGTCAAACCCACGGGCCTCCCCCTTTTGGATTTTTTGTTGTAACTATCTATCTGTCTATCTATCTATCTATCTATCTATCTATCTCTCTCTCTCTCTCTCTCTCTATATATACCAAGTTTGTTTTGCCAACTTTGGCGATGGCTCTATCCAAGGTTCTAACGATTTAATATGTGGTCGGATTTGGCGTGGTTCGCCAGATTTGGCGGACCCGCCAAACAATTTTTTTTCCAAATTTCGGATACGGGCTGTCATTGGGCATTTGCCCACTACCACGTGGAAGCCCCTGATTGGGCCATGTGGCAGCCTCCCATTCATCCACGTCATCCACTTCTCTATCATCCTACCATGTCAGTGCCATGTCATCATTCCACGTCACTGTACGAATCATATAGACTACCACGCGGAAAAATCCTATTGGTCCACATATTGGTCCAGAAGTGTCAAATATGGGTGACACGTGGCAGCCTCTGGTGATGCCACGTCACCATGTTTATGTCATCATGACATGTGTCTACTCTTGCTCCTTAGATGTGTGTTTTTCATATGTTGACATCATCCGTACAGGTGTTGACTCATCCCCCTGCCGAATGGGCTAGGTTGACCAAACTTTAACTGCGAATATCTTTCGATCCGTAACTCCATTTTACGAGTTGTTTCTGTCGTTAGAAATCTTGTGACACTCTATTCACGATAATTTCATTTTCACTGAGTTTTGAGAAATTTGAATTTTTTCCCTTTCTTTGTCTGTTGAGGCCATTCTGAGTGTCCTGAGTTGCCTCTGTGAGTTCTGATTTGTTCTTATCCTTCTCTGGATCCTTTTTGGATCAGGCCTTTCTACTGAGAGCTTTTTGGACCACCAAAAGCTTTCATTAATCAACAGACAAGTGAGGGAAGAGTCCCCTCACTTTGTCCTTCTCAATCCACTTTACCTNCCTACTCGAAGATAATCAACATCACCCCTGTGTGAAGTCCTCGACCTTATGTCCAGGATGATATATTCCTTTAACTCATCCAAGTACTCAGGAGAAAATTCATCAACTGAAGGTATTGAAACTTCCTCATCCTGATCCATGAACTTGGGAGGCTAAAAAAGTTTCAAGTTCTCTACGTTCACAACTGAGTAAATCTGCATATAAAGTGGAAGATCTAGACGAAAAGCATTTGTACCACTTTTCTCCAAGATAGTGAAGGGTCCATAACGAATGGGATTGAGTTTCTTGCCTTCACCCTTCAATCTCTCCTTGTTGATGTGAAGCCATACCCGGTCTCCAACTTGGAACTGATGATCAAACCTGTGCTTGTCATGTTGAGATTTATATTATGCTTGACTTTTCTCCAACTGTTCCCTGACTGCCTAGTGCACCCGCTGGATCCTCTGGATGAACTTGCGGGCTTTGTCCTCTATTATTTCTTCATTGTCATTGGTATCTCTCCCATACATCAATTCCAAAGGAACCTTAGGTAGGTACCCAAAACATGTCTCAAAAGGTGAACACTGAGTGGAGGAATGCAAGGCTCGGTTGTAAGCATGTTGTACATAGGGTATCTGTTCATCCCATAACTTGGGATGCTTGATGCAGTAACCTTGAAGAAAAAGTACCACTTTTTTGTTTACCACCTTAGTCTTTTTGTCGGTCTGTGGATGTAAAGAAGTGCTCCTCTTCAATTTGGTGTCCATCATTCTCCACAATCTTTTCCAAAACTCTCCAAGGAATTGAGTATCTCGATCCGAGATAATTGATGTGGGTAACTCAAAGTGAACCCAAACATAATGAAATAAGAGATTATCATTCTCCTCAACAGTGATCTACTTTTTACATGGCATCAAGATACACATCTTACTAAACCTATCCACTACAACATACAAATAGTCATGAACCCCTTTGGACATTGGTAAACCCCCTACAAAACCCATGGACATAATTTCCCATGGATGTGATGGAACAGGAAGTGGTGACTATAGCCCCAATTTTCTATTAGTGGGCGTACAAGTAGAACACATCACACACCCATTTACATATTTAGTTACAATTTATTTGATTTGAGGCTAGTAACAAAAAATCTGCAAATGAGCCATAGTTTTTCCTACCCCAAAATGCCCAGACATAAGAGAAGTGTGAGCTTCTCATATTACATGGACTCGTTCACTTGTAGGAATACATAGCTTTCCAGGATGGTAGAGTATTTTTCCCTACAGATAATAGTTCTCTACCTGTGCACCATGGGTTCGATTCTCATATACTTCTTTAAAATTTTCATCAATGGCATATTGTTCCACATAGCTATCATGAGATAAAGAATTATTCTTCAAAATAATAGAAGCAACAATAGGAGGTCTTGAAAGCATATCAGCTACCTTGTTACTCATACTCTTTTTGTACTTGATTACCAAATGAAATTGTTGTAGAAAAACCATCCATCTGTAATGTCGAGATTGTTGCAGTTTGGTCTGTGCTTGGAAATACTGTAAGGGTTGGTGATATGTATGTATGATTGTTTCCTTCCCTAACAAGTAGTTCTTCCATTTGTTTACACTTTGAACTAATGCATACAACTCTTTATCATATGTAGGATAGTTAAAAACATCTTGGTTAAAAGTTCCAGAGTGGTAACATATAGGTTTACGATATTGCATCAATACGGCACCCATGGCGTATCTGCCAGCATCTGTCTCGATCTCAAAAGGTTGTTGAAGATTCGACAGTTCTAATACTGGTGCGGTACTGATATTCTCCTTCAAAGTGTCTAAAGATTTTTGTTTCTTTCCTTCCCACTGAAAAGTGCTCTTCACACTGGTTAAGGCATGTAAAGGCGTTGCTATAAAGGAGAAGTTTGAAATGAGACTCCTCCAATACTGGACTACACCTAAGAAGCTCCGGATCTCGGTTACACTTTTTGGCTCAGGCCAACTTATAATTACATCAATTTTAAAAGGATCATTTTTTAATTATCCTCCTCCTACAATATGACCTAAGTATACAAGTGCAGCATTGCCAAATTCACATTTAGACAATTTTACATACAACTTTTTTCCTTTGCAAAGTATCGAATACTTGTTTTACATGCCTCACATGTTCATCCCAAGTCCTACTAAAAATAAGAATGTCATCTAAATATACAATCACAAAGTCATCTAGGAAAGGTCTAAATACATCATTCATCACACGCATGAAATTTGTCGGAGCATTACAAAGCCCAAATGACATAACTAACCACTCAAACAATCCTTGTTTGGTTTTAAAGGAAGTCTTCCATGCATCATGTTCTCCAACCCCGATTTGATGGTATCCACAATGCAAATCCAACTTAGTGAAATAAACAACATTCTTTAACTGATCAAGTAAATCATCTATACGAGGAAGAAGGTATCAATTTTTCACCCTGATTTTATTTAAGGCCTAGTAATCGACACACATTCACCATGTGCCATCTTTATTTGGTACCATCACGATTGGAGAACCACAAGAAGATGAACTGGGCCTGATGACCCCTTGATCCAATAATCCCTGTACCTTCTTCTTGATCTCTATCATCTCCATAATTGACATTCTGTACATGCCCACATTAGGAAGAGGAGAATCCCGCTGAAGATGTATCTCATGTTGGATTTCCCTCTTAGGAGGCAATCCATCTGGTTCCTGAAAAATATCATCATACTTAGAAACAATATCAACTAATTCCTTCTTATGGGGAGGATCACATCCTTGGAAAGCGTCGGATGTCCTGACATCTTCCTCTCTTACGACCATGAGTACATATCTCTTATTAGTGTTTATCAGTCTTTTCATTTTCCCTGCACTAACAAGTGTTGTATTTACCCTCATGATGTGAGCGCTAACAATATATTCCAATCCCCCCTTATTAATGTGGTATTTGTGCTCATGACAAAATAAGAACTATTTTCTATCATAAATATAAGGACTTCCCAATACTATGCCACATATATCAAGTGGTACAACATCCAAATCCACTTCATCAATCAACTTTGAAGCAATAACAAATCTGACCCTACATTGTTTGGTGACATTAAGTTTTTCTTTATCACATACCCAACCAAGAGGATAAGGCTTCGGATGTAGTTTCATTTCAGGACCCATCTTCTTGACAAGTTCTTCAGATATTAAGTTTACTTGGGAACCCGGATCAAATAATGTATCTATCTTAGTGTGTTTAGATACAACTCTTATGTTAAATAATCCATTCCTCTTTCATTCATCATCATGAGATTCATTATTGGAACTTGAAATAACATAAAGGGAATATTTACCTTGTACTCCAACCACTGTGATCTTTCCTTCGTTTCCTGAATCGGAATCAAGATCTTGTTGCACTGTAGCAATGGTTTTTGTCTTCCCCTTTCCACCGAATTGTTTTGGTCTCTTCTCTGGATGCAGTTTCCAACATTGTTCATCATTGCGACCGCTTTTCTTGCAATGAGTGCAAGATGGCTTTCCTCCTTCTCTCATCACTCTGGCGGTCTTCTTGTCCTTCCTTTTAAACTTCTTGAAAGGTTTATGTGGGAGATTGGAAGGTTTCTTTGTGGGATCTTCTTGAACATGCTTTCCCCTGTTCTCAAGGTGAGTGGCTTGCACACAAACTTCGTCAAGACTAGTGGGGTTAAACAAGAGCAA
>JASDQU010334483.1:0-12896 GCA_032191745.1 Picea mariana
CTCTACAATTTGACCTTCTCCTCTTGTGCGTTTCGACCTTGTGAGCATCAGAAAACAAAACACTTGCAAATAATCAAGTCTTCAAAAACCTATGCTCTGATACCAACTTGATCTAAAAATGAAGAAGACTTGTATTCTTGAAAATATTTGCAATTTAAATTTTATGTGTTAAAAGCAAATGGATCAACTTTGCAACACATCATTAATAGTATTTACTCATTCAAGATGCATATAAACAGCAGCATAATCAATGAACAGAAAACACATAACACGGCAAATGATAAAGGAGTTCACCCCTCTCTTGGGCTACATCTCCTAGTCCAGCTTCCAATGGATCATTTGTATTATTTGCTCAAAGTTCTAAAAAATGTGCTTTACAATGCTCAAACTGCCAAATAGACTACTCCAATGGCTTCAGAACATCCAAAAACCCCTAGCTGGGCTTTTTCGGCACCTCGTTTGGCCAAAAAATGAAGAAGATAGGCTTCCTTGAAGTCTCCCCTTCTAGCTTGTTGTCTCTGCATCTACAAAACACACCTCCTCTGGTTCAACCTAGCCCACACGCAATTTAAAGCATGAAAACCTGGAACTGGGTGCAACCGCACCACCGGTCCAAATTGTCAAACCGTTTACGCGCTGGCCCTAACTACCAAGGCCCGTGGGCACATGGCAGTGATACGACCGCGCCAACACACAACAGGGCTAATGGTTAAACAATTGTTGGAACTGTATATTAAACCCGCACGCATTGGTATAGTGGTCACATGGTAAACCACACACATATATATCAAATGGTTACAATATATGGTTACGGTGGTAACCACCGTAGCGCTGGTCACATATAATATAACACATGACCATGGGTCGGGGCTTAGCCCCGACCCGGTCCACGCCCATATATACAATATAACAATGTTAAATACAATGTTTAAAACATATATAACAAGGAACATACGTGGGCGCGCCAGTTGGGTGGCATTTCCCAAAGCTTTACCCTTGCCCCGGAGGTCACGGGGTCGACTCCCGTTGAGTGCAAAGGTTTTAACAAATAAACAAGTGACACGTGGCGACCTTAGATTGGGCCACGTGTCACATCCCCATTCGCTGCCAAAACACATCATATGCCATATGTCCAATAAATGTCTGCCACCTCAGCATACGGTCTGCCACGTCATCTGTATGGTCTACCATGTCATCGTCTGTATGGACTATACAGACTTGTACAGTCAGCNTGTGTTGGGTTCGCAACGACGAGGCCTATGCTCTCATCCAATTTGAAGTGATTCCGAGCACTTTGAATTTTTGAGCAAAATTTGATCCCCTGATCATTGTCCCATACTTAGCCATTTTTCCTTATTTCCACTTTGCTCTCCCTCCTCACTATTCTCCATACTTAACCATTTCCACATTTAACCATCCCCGTACTTAACCATTTCCACATTTAACCATTTCCATACTTAACCCATTCTCGTATTTAGCTTATTTTCATTTTCATGATCTACTTAGTTCATTTTCATAATACACACCACTTAGTCATTTTCATAATACCCACCACATTATTTCCATAATTCATTTTCATTCTCCATTTACCATTTTACATTTCTATTTTTATTTTCCATTTACCATTTACAATTTTACTTTTCTTATTTCCATTTTCCATTTTCTATATTTTCACAATTTATACGTTCATTTCCATAATTCATTTCCATTTTCCCATGGGTTTAACTCTAAAAGAGCACCAACAAACTCTAACTATTGGCCCTTACGGAAACACCTGCAAAGCAGATGGAGTCTCACCTGAAGTAGCAATAGGAGGGTTGCAAGACATATGTGTCTACAACCAGAGGAAATGCAAGATGATTCCAAAACAGCAACGCAAAATAGCCCAGATATTCTTAACAGTATTATGCTTAACTTCGCAAAGTAATTTATATCTTCTTATCTTCGACAGGAAAAATAACAGTGCAATAACAGTGTAAAATGTAGTAAATAACAAAGCATCAACCACATGGAACAACAATATTTTATGTGGTTCACCCTCTCCCTAGGGATACATCCACAAAAATGTGTTTATTGATAGAATAGATGAATATATATAGTTCTATCTGCACACTCAGTTGCAGATCCTTCTCTCTCTTCCTCTTTATTTCCTATCCCTACACACCCAACTGCAGAGTTGATCTTTGCACCCAGCTAAAGACCCAAAATACAAGAATTCCCTAAAACATAACACTTCTACATATCAACACCACTATCACCTCCCATATCAACTCTTCTAGACCTCTCTTTATACATTCCATGACTCTTAGAAAACCATGGACCAAAGCCCAAGTGCCAAAAACCATGGCTCCACATAACCCTCATTTTAAGGACTTCGTCGACCTGTTCTTCCTTCTTCTCTGCAAGGTTCTCCAAAGCACCCATTAGTGTATTCTTCCACTTGCTGACTTGTCCACGATCTATCTTCTTTGCTTCTTTGTCTTCCTTGATCTTCTCTTTCAATGACTTGTTTTCCTTTACTTCATTCCTTCTTTTATGTTTCTTTAACCACTTCGACCCTTCCTCAGTTTGTATGCCTTCTGCACACTTCATACTTTGTCTTTCTTCTTCCTTAATATTCGCTTTCTTCCTTAATACATGACCAAGGGCCAATAGGCCCCCAACACTCACATGTGACTCGTCCCAAGTCATTGCAGGGTTGAGTCTTCTGTATTACTTTGACTGCAGACTAAGCGGAGCAACCGGTGCTTTATGCTCTGTCCCTCCCTATCATGTGCAGACTTTCTTTTCTATGTCTGGTACCCAATTTCAACTGCACCTGGTACCTAGACCCTTTTTCCTTTGTTTTTACTGAGAGTTTCCAAGCAGCTAGTTGTCACAATACAACTTCAACTGGATCCCATTTACTAAACCATCCTTCCATTCTCCATTAAGAGTCTTCAACTGCACAGAATCCACCTTCTGTAACATAGAAAACCTCGAATGGCCCAAGCCAATGTGTCCTGAACTTTCCTGGATGCTTCATGAACTTGTTGTCATATAAAAGTACCAAATATCCTTGTTTAAATGCTTTCATCTTGATATGTTTATCATGGTAAGCCTTTTCTCGTTCTTTTTGTACCTACTAATGAAATCATTCAATAAACCTGTCTTCCTCTAGTTCCATCAACTATGAAAGCCTATCTTGAACAGCGCCGGTGTCATCCATACCTGTAAATGTTGAAATTCTTAAACTAGGAACCAAATATTCCATAGGTACCACTGCTTCCAGGCCATAAACTAAATTGAAGGGAGTCTGCATTGTTAAATTTTTGCAAGTAGTTCGATAAGCCCATAACACTTCTGGAATTCTCAAATCCCAATCATCTCTATTAACACTACAAATATTAGTCAGCGTTGTCTCTAAAATCTTATTGAAAACTTTGACTGTACCATTTGCCTATGGGTGATATGGTGTGTTATTTTGATGGTGAACTTTGAACTCCTGATTCAAGGCTTCAGTAATTTTTTTAATGAAGTGTGTGCCTTTATCACTCATAAGGATCTTTGGGCATCCAAATCTGGTTATGATATCATCAAAGATGAACCGCACAGTTGTAGCTACAATACCGTCTTTAACTTCTCTTGCTTATGCCCATCTGGTCAAATACTTTGTAGCAGTGATGATATATCAAACTCATGTGCGCTTTCCTGGTGGGTTGATAGGTCCCAAAAATTCAATAGCCCATTTCTCAAATGCCTATAAAGTTAATTGAGGTGTTAAAGGCATCTCATCCCTTATAGAAGGCTTCCCTACTATTTGACTTACATCTTAGGCTCTGTAGTATTCCTTAGCATCCTTATGTAAAGTGAGCCACCAGAGGCCAGATATGAGAACCTTCTTCTTTGTTTCTTTCCCTGCATAATGTACTTCTACGATGCCTTCATGTGCTTCTGCAAAAATCAATTTTATTTCTGACTCCATAACACATCTTCTTAAGATATCATCTGGTCCCATCTTATATAAATGTCCATCTATAAGTTGAAAATCTACAGTGTGGACTACCAATTGTTTCTTCTGAATAATTGTATACTCACGAGGTGCCATTCCTGTGGACAAGAACTGGACTATATCGGTGAAGTGATCATTGACTTTCCTGATGGCCAACAATTGTGCATCTAGTAGTGTATCATCCAAACTGGTAGGTTCCTCCCCATTTTCTAACCTGGATAAGTGGTCAGGTCCCTTATTCATTCTTCCTGGATTGACCACAATCTCAAAGTCATACTCCTGGAATAATAATAGCCATTTGCATATTATTCCCCCCAACACTGACTTGTTGACTAAGTAATTCAATGCAGAATGATCAATAAGCATCTTAAAATGTCCTTCCAACAAGTAGTGTCTAAACTTCTGCAGCGCATATACCATAGCTAATCCTTCTCTTTCAATGGAAGTATAATTCATTTCAAATGTAGAAATATTCCTGCTAGCAAAGGCTATAGGGTGGTCAATATATCCTGCACCTGGCTTTGATAAAATTGCTCCTAATGTAATGGATTAAGCATCGACATGAACATGGAATTCCTTACTCCAATCTAGAAAAAACAAAATAGGCGTAGTGATCATTTTCTTCTTTAATGTTTCAAATCTCTGTTGGCATTCCTCTGTCCATTGAAACTTACTATTCTTCTTTAATATCTTCTCCATAGGTGTTGTTATCTGTGCGTAACCCTTAATAAAATTTATGCAGTATCTAGTGTGTCCCAATGAAGTGCGCAACTGTCTAACTGAAGTAGGAGGAGGTAGATCAACAATGATATCAATCTTGTAAGGATCTACCAACAACCCCTACTTACACACAATGTGTCCTAACAACACTCCAAAAGGTGAAAATAAAATACACTTCTTCAAGTTCATGGAAATCTGGCATTGTCTGCACGTATCCAACATTAATCTCAAACATTCAATATGATCAAAGTATGCCTCCAAAAAATTATGTAAAAATTCCTTAAATTCTTCAACCACCGCCCTGGAAAAGATGGTTGGTGCATTCTTCAAACCAAAAGGCATCACAGTGTACTGAAAATAACCCCATTTTGTTTCAAATGTAGTCTTATGTCTATCCTTCTTAGCAATTTTGATCTGGTGATAGCCTGGAAATCCATCTGTGAATGAATAAGCTTCTTGTCCTCCTACATTATCTATAACTTCATTAGTAAAAGGTGTAGGAAATGGATCATGTAAACATGCATCATTCAATTACCTTAGATCTACACAGATTCTTATTTCTCCTGTCTTCTTATCTTGGACCACTATAAGGCTGATCCATTCAGATTCTTTGATTGGTTCTATAATTATTGCTTCCATCAGTCTATCTAATTTAGTCTTAACTTTCTTGTTGTACTTGGGATTCACTCTATAAGGCCTCTGCTTGACAGGCCTTGCATATTCTTTCAAAGGAATCTCCATTTCTCCCATGGGCCCTTTAATGCTCTTCATGTCTATGAAATTGGTTGGAAACAAGTCCTGATACTCATGCAATAGTTTTGTAATCTTACTAATAGTAGCATCATCCCAATAGTCTTCAACATTTGCCAACCTAGGTTCTTGATCTGTTCCAATATGAACCTTCTTAATTTTAATAGGCTGCCCAACAAAAGTCAATTCAATCCCTGGCCCTTCTATATCTTTGTGTCCTTCAATTTCTGAAATGTTCACATTCCTAGGGTCATCATCCTCATCAACATTAATATTCTAACAACCCTGTAACTGCTGAAGAGGCGCAGTCCATTCATCTTATTCTTGTTCAAGAGGGGGGTTAGGTGCCTCCTTAAAGACCTTTTGTCTTACAATTTGTAAATCCTGATCTATTTTGGGGTACTGACTTTCAAATAGGAACATAGCTATAAATTTATGGGTCATACCATACCAATCTGTAGTGACTAAGCGCAGTTATGCTTGAAGAAACCAGTTGATAGGCGTAGTATCTAAGGTGTTAATAAACTTATGTACCCACTGTTCTTTAGGAATGTTGCTCCAAGCTTCCTCACAACTTCGCACGTGGTCCTTAGGAAAACTCTGACCTGTGTATTGAACTTCGCAACCTTCAAGTTAGTCTGAAAATCACACTATCAACAAGGTGCGACATTGTACCCACTCCACGATGTTCTTCTTGTGTGTTTCCCACCATCTAGCTGGCATTGCTTTCAAGGATTCATCTAGTGATAACAACCTTTGTTGTGCTGGTACAATTCCTTCAAATTCAAATAGAAATGTTTCTAAATTATTCAAGCCATCAAATGTAGGAATATTACTTACTTATGTGCCAATCCAACTAACTGCCTTAGTCAATCTGGCACACCTCCGTGTAGAGACTTCATACATTATGTTTTGCCAATTTTCCAATGCTTCTTCTAAATTTGATGAGCATGCACTTTCACTTCGCCAACTTAGAATTCCATCTATTGTAGGATTAATATAATCTTTTTGTCCTGCTGTCAGTTTATAGATGTTCTCTAGATCATAGGCACGGTCTTCTTCTCTTATACGTTGTGTGTATCTTCGACCTTCATCAGGATCAAGAGGTGCAATGACCCTAAGGCCATCACCTTCAAATGTTATTCTTCTCTTTTTCAGGTAAATAGAAGTCAAATTGTTGAAAGCCCAACCAATACACAACAACGCAGGATAGGGACAACTATCATCAACAATATCGATCAATTTGAAGTTTACAAATGTCCTCACTTCGTCGACATCCACAGGGACATGCTCTAGTCTTCCAATGGGGCTCGCTGCTTGTTGATTAGCCATCCTGAGCCTAATAGGAGAGTAAATCAATTTAGGTTTTCCCATCAATACCCAAGTCTTCTTCGTCATAACATTTACTTTTGATCCTAGGTCAAGGACCACATAGTCCATGTCACAGTCTCCAATATAAGCACTAAGGTGCAGTTCCTTGCTTGTCCTCCTTTTTCTAGATACTTGATTCACAACTCTACTCAGTAGAGGATCTACTCTTCCAATTTCATACTGTCTTATCAGGTGTTGTAGTTCCTACACAACTCTTTCATCTTTAATCAAATCAATACAAGTATACAAGAATTCCACAAGATTTCTTACCTCTTTTCCTTGTCTAGGTGGGGCAGACTGATCAAATGTTGGATTCATTTCACATTCCCTTACTTTTGATTATGCCCTAGATGAAGAAGCTTGTTCACCTACAAATTCTCTTCTTGCTTCTTCAAAAGTATGCTTTTATTTCCTTGGCTCAAATAATGGCACCTTCTCTGAAGCTCTTCTGATCCTTGATCCATCTATAGTATTTCTTGGAGTCACCCTACCTTCACCTATGACAGTGCCTCCTCTAGTAATAAAAATGACTCTGGGTTCCTCACCGTGAGGTTCAGATGACTAGATTTGATGGTTTCCACCTCATCTTTCCTGAACTTTAGCTAACAATATTGGACAGTCTTCAATGACATGGTCAAATGAATTACAGTAGCTACAAGTAGTACAAGGGTTTTGACAATCCATTGCCAAATGACCTGGATGGGTGAAATTATAGAAAATAGTATGACCTTGACCTCGACCCATGACTCCTCCTCATCCTCTTCCTCACCCACCATGAGGGGTGAAGCTTCCTCTTCCTGGGGAATTGAACTGCACAACATTCCCTTCTGGTTGTAATTCTCCTTGAATTCTATATGCATCCCTTGACCTTTCATACATGAGGTCATAATCCCTACAGTCCTTCTCATCATGCCCGACAGATTTACAGAATGTACAATAAAGATTGGTGGGTGTCTGTACATATTTATGCATACAATAACATTCACCAGGGGGATGTCTAGTTCTACATACCTCACACCATGGTAAACTAGCATGCTTCAAAGGGTTAGGAGCTCCAGAGGACAAGTATTCACTAAATAAAGAACAATGCTCTTTTTCATGGCCCTCTGCTTTACATATGATACACCAGATGTCTTCTCTTTTCTCTTTTCCTCTGTATTTCTTCATGTCTTCAACCTATAAAGATAAACTAGTTAATTGATTCAAAATCTAACTCATACTTGGACTAGATTCTCCTATAGGGGATGCTTAAAGTTTCATGGAAATATCTAATGCTTCAGCCTATGAAGCGACCTTTTGTTTCATTAGAGGAACTCTAATGTGTGGTAGGAGGGCAGCGATGAACCATTCCTTATGTTGTTCATCTAGAATCTGAAAACTTAAATGGTCTGTTAAGGTCTTAAACCTCTGATCAAATTACCAAATAGGTTTAGTCACCTTCTGCTTGATTTCCTTCAAATATGTAATGCACTGCGACTCTGACTTAGGCTTATTGAACTCTACACTCAACATAGTCTTAATGTCATTCAATGCTCTAGGTTGTATAGATGTTGTAACAAACTTCATATACCATCTCAGTGCACAGTCCCTCAAGGTAGTACTAAATTGATCTCTCTTAACAACTTCGTCAATGACTTGCTTAATGCTCCATACAGCTTCGCATAAGAACCAGTGCTAGTCAGGATCCTCAGATCCATATCCTCTGAAAATAGGTAACCTCATTTCATCTACCATTTATTTTTGTTGGTTTCTCGACTGATTCTATACTAAACTACTTGTGACAATGCTCTGAGTGCTCTGATTACTCTGGTTACTTTGGTTACTTGGTGCTGCTAAAACAACAGGAGGAGAAAAAATACGTAGTTTGATAGTAAGTGCAGTACCTGAAGTACCTAGTTCTTCTCAAAGAGGTTCTTCAGTCTCTACTTCCTCTACCCTTGCGAACTCTGAATACTCTTCGTCTAATAACTCTGCTTCTTCTCCACTGTAGAATCCTTCGTCTTGTGCTAATGGCCCATAACTCTACTTAAACAGTTTCGAAAGAGGAATCTTTCTGAATGATCTCCCATTGCACGTGTGTTCAACCTCTGTGTCACTGTAGCTTTCTAAATTCTTGAACATTAGCTTTAAAATCCAACTGATTATTGTATCTTCAAGATATTTTTCTCTTGCAATAGCATCTTAATATTCAACTTCAAAAAGTGTAGAAACTTTCCTCTAGGTCCCTTGAAAAAGTACCTCTCTTCTTGACTATATGATTCCACTCTGTCAACAGAAAATTCAGTAATGTACCCTCCAATAGTGTTGTCAAACCAAAGATCCACTGCCCTTGAAACAACATTATCAACTTTCTTGAATTTCTTAATCAGCGCCAATGTCTAAACCATAGGTGGTCTAGATCTGATTTCAAACTAAGTGTCTGCTACTCTAGCTAACCACTCCTACAACTCCTGATGAACTCCTACAAAGAAAATCTCATGAAAATCAGTAAAGATGTACCTTCCCAGCTAGTCTTCTGTACTAATGCTAGGGTTTTTGTTCTGAGCTTCGACGAAGTCCCTTTCTTGTTCTTCTATCCAATTCTGAATTTATGTATTCGATGGAAACCACATTGACATTCCCTCAAGATGATCTCGGTCTCGAAAATAGAACCATTTGTTAGCACAGGGGAAGACCCATGGTTTAACTCTAACAATGCACCAACAAACCCTAACTACTGGCCCTTACGAAAACACCTGCAAAGAAAATGAAGTCTCACCCGAAGTAGCAATAGGAGGGTTGCAGGACACAGGTGTCTACAACCAGAGTAAATGCAAGATGATTCCAAAACAACAATGCAAAATAGCCCAGAGATTCTTAACAGTATTATGTTGAACTTTGCAAAGTAATTTATATCTTCTTATCTTCAATAGGAAAAATAACAGTGCAATAACAGTGTAAAAGGTAGTAAATAACAAAGCATCAACCACATGGAACAACAATATTTTATGTGGTTCACCCTCTCCCTAGGGCTATGTCCACAGAACTATGTTTATTGATAGAATAGATGAAGATATATAGTTCTATCTGTGCACTCAGTTGCAGATCCTTCTCTCTCTTCCACTTTATTTCCTATCCCTGTGCACCCAGCTACAGAGTCGATCTTTGCACCCAGCTGAATACCCAAAAAACAAGAATGCCCTAAAACATAGCACTTCTACATCTCAACACCACTATCACCTCCCATATAAACTCTTCTAGACCTCTATTTATACATTCCATGACTCTTAGAAAACCATGGACCGAAGCCCATGTGCCAAAAACCCTGGGTCCACATAACCCTCATTTTAAGGACTTCACCGACCTATTCTTCCTTATTCTCTATGAGGTGCTAGAAAGCACCCATTAGTGTCTTCTTCCACTTGCTGAATTTTCCGTGATCTATATTCTTTGTTTCTTTGTCTTCCTTGATCTTCTCTTTCAACGACTTTCTTTCCTTTACTTTGTTCCTTCTTATGCTTCTTTAACCACTTTGACCCTTCCTCGGTTTGTGTGCCTTCCATGCACTTCATAATTTGTCTTTATTCTTTCTTAATATTCACTTTCTTCCTTAATACATGACCAAGGGCCAACAATCATACATATCCAAACCATAGGATTGTACAGGTTAACCTTGAATACAGACACAGAACCGACATCAGCCATAGAAAAATCCAAGTATCTAAATCAAATGGATGAAGCATTCAGAACAATTTACAGTCTCATCTCTCTCAATATCCTTTTTCACATATATTCCTGTAAAATCCCAATGAATCCTAGACCACCTTGGAAGGGCTCTTTGGAAAATAGGATGAGATAAGGGGACACATGCTCGAGGTGGAATTAAATTGGATCCAAAAATCTTCGATAATCTCCAAGATTTCTTTACAAAATTCAAGGATTTACTGCCGCAAATGTTAAGCCCTAAATAGTGGCTCATTACCCTTTAATTGGGGCATATTACATTAGTAATGTTATTTTATTTATGTTGGCTTGAGTCCATTAGTTGTAATTTTACCTCCTAGTCTCCTATATATACCAAGGAGACATTTTCATTTGGAATGATCTTGTATTTGGACATTTATTTGGGGTATAAGGAAGTTTCCCCCTCGAAGAGGCTTATTACCTGAAATTATCTCTTTTTCAAGGCGTTGAGTATTTATTCTGAGGTTTTTCTATGCTATATTGATATTTGGTTCTTAACATATGGTATCAAAGTTCAAGGTCTTGGGTTTCGCTGCTACGTCTGAGACACCTTGGAATTTTGACTATAAAGTGTTTTCTACAATGCTTCATAAGGAACCCTTTGGAGGATATTTATTAGATGGATTAAGGTACGTTGGGTTAAAATTTTAGCTCTTGAAGATTTATACTTTAGTATATACAACCTGTGTAATATAGGGTTCTAGAATAATATTGAATTAAGTCATCGTGGAATTTTCACTATAAAAAAAATTATGTAACGTTGCAGACCCTGAAATATGGAGAATATTCACATAAATTATTAATTTATATGTGATAAAATGTTTCGCTTCTGGTTCATCTTACATTTGTAGATACACCCTATAGAAGATAGGGTCTTTTACTAGTCCTATTCACTAGTCTCAAGCAGGTGTTCTGGGTAAAACAATGATAAATTCTTCCTAGAGTATCCAAATTGAGTGAGACTAGCTGCATTGGATATTGGAAAATCTGTAGTATTTTTGTTACAAGCTTAATAATTTTATATCAATTATTTTTTGCGGGGCATGCTATACAAGTGATATCTCCTGGAAAGGCCAAAAATCAGCAAGTTGTGGGGAAGTTACCATAAATTTTAGTTGGCACATCCAATTTTGATCAGACCTATGGCATTGCAGAGAAGAAATATCAGAGAACTACAAAAAGGAAAATTTCATACCCAGAAGGACCGAAATTTTGGAGATACAATAAAAGAAAGATTGTCTAGCAAAACCACCTCAATATCAAGGTTTAAAGTGATACTTGGCCAACATGCCACCAAAAAAGGGAACTTCTACACCAAATAAGCCTCCAGACAATCCTACTTGGACTCTTCATGAAGGTGAAGAAATGTGTAGGGACATAAATGATTTACAAAATAAGACAGTTAAAAAATATGAACTACAAGGGATGATGGATTCAACGGAAGCTAAGTTGGAGGCAATAATGGATACTAATATGGATCATTTAAAAAGGGATATCATGGAAGGATTGAAAAAAATCCTAATAGAGAGGACACCTGAAAGTGAAAATGTATCCCATGAAATTCATGATGAGGACAAAAGGAAGATGAATCAAGAATGGAGAAACTCTAACTTTTGGTTGAATACCAACCACTTTCCTAATATCGATATGAGGAAGTTTGATGGCAAGGACCCAATCACATGGATACTTTAGATGGAGCAATTTTTGATCTACATTATGTGCCACATACACAAAAGGTACAAATTGCTTCTTTATATTTAGAACCCAATCATTTTGTGTGGTATCGATGGATTTGTTCTCGCAAATCACTTGTCACTTGGACAATTTTCACGGAAGAAATGATACCACACTATGAGGATACAAGGAGCAATACCTTTTTTAGCCAATTGATAAATCTCAAGAAAAAGGGTTCAGTTATAGAGCACATTGAGAACTTCCAAAGATTGAATTAAAAGGTAACATATATTCCAGATGAGCACATGATTGTTGTATTCATAGGAACTTTAAGGGATAGCATTCAACATGAGGTTCATCTTTGGGAACCCAAATCATTGGAGAATGCATTTAGGGTGGCAAGAAATGTTGAAATTAAAAATATGGCTATGGTTACTAGAAGGACCACTCCTAACATCTATCAAGAGAATAATGTTCCTTCTTCTAAAAAACCTCAACCTACAATGTTTACACCTCAACAATTGGAGGAAAGAAAAGAAAAAGATTTATTCTTTAATTGTGATAGCAACTACAGTAAGGGACATAAGTGTGGTGAGAAGAAATTATTCTACATAGATTGTGAAGAGGAAGAAGAAGAAGAAGAAGAAGAAGAACGAGAACAAGAGCC
>JASDQU010334488.1:0-12706 GCA_032191745.1 Picea mariana
CTGCATAGCAAATGTCCGATCTCGTGTTCACTAAATAAATTAGCGAACCCACTAACTATCGATAGATAGTAGCATCCACTACCTCTCCAGAAGTAGAATCCTCTTTCTTCCAGTTTATTGGAAGAGGAGTATCCATGGGTTTGCATTCCTCCATGTGAAACTTACCCAGTATCTCCCTTGCATACTTTCCTTGAGACACAAAAATTTCACCATCTCGCTGCCATATTTTCAATCCAAGGAAATAATGAAGAAGGCCCAAATCCTTCATCTCAAACTCCTTTTCAAGGTCATTCTTGCATGAGTGTATCAACGGCTCATCACCAGTCAGTATTAAATCATCAACATAAAGAAAAATGATTAAAATCTTACCCTCCACCAAAATTTTGTATAGGTTTGCATCTACTTCACTTTTGGTGAAGCCCAATCTTGTGAAATAGTTGTCTATCCGAGTGTACCAAGAACGAGGTGCTTGCTTCAACCCATACAATTCTCTCCTGAGTCTTCACACATGTGACTCTTTGTCAAAGGTCTCAAAACCTTCTGGTTGTTTAATGTACACTTCTTCCTCAATGATCCCTTTGAGGAATGTAGTTTTTACATCCATCTGATGAATGCGCCATCCCATCTGCGTCGAGAGTGCAAGGATGGATCTTATGGAAGAGTACCTTGTGACACGTGCAAAGGTCTCCTCATAATATATCCCTCGATCTGTGAGAATCCCCAGGCCACAAACCTGACCTTGTATTTCTCAACACTCCCATCAGTAGATTTCTTTACCTTGTAGATCCATCTTGAACCTACCACTGATTTATCAATCAGTCTTGGGACAATTTCCCATGCACTCTTTTTGACAATGGAGTCATACTCCTCTACCATAACATCAACCCAAGTGGGGTCCTGCAATGCTTCCTGAAAGGAATATGGTTTAGTCACAATACATTTTCTCATGAGAGCCATGTATCCAACAAATTGATCAGGAGACTATCTCTATCTGCGCTGTGAAGTAGGGGCTCCTACATTCTATGCAGCATCTAGTCTCAATCTTTCAGCTTTCATGGTGCACTTTTTTCCATTTCTGATGGATGGATCTACTTGAGTGGTTTCCTCCACTCCATGAAACTCCTCATGTGGTCGATCCACACCTTGAGACTCATCTTTGGGAACCAGTAGTTCCTCTTCTGCATGCAAGTCTAGCTCCCTCTCAGGAGACAACCGCATGGCTTTCCCTTCATCAAATTTTGTATCCCGTTGCATAACAATCATCTTACTGTTCGAAAAATACACACGATAATTATGGGGTGTTTCTTTGTACCCCACAAATATCCCAACTTCAGCAGTTAGTTCTATCTTCTTCCTGGAATCCTTGGTCACATGCACATAAACAGATGAGCCAAAAAAATTAAAATAAGAAACATTAGTTTTCTTACCAGTAAAATCTTCTTCAAGTGTACTCATGCCAAGTACTCTATGAGGAAAATGGTTCTACACATAAACCGCAATATTGCATGCTTCTACCCACAAATGCATTGGTAGGCCCTGATCATGAAACATCGCTTTTGTTTCACCCATGATCATTCTGTTCTTTCTCTCTGTAATCCCATTTTGCTGTGGGTTATGAGGCGCTATGAGTTCTCTTCGAATTCCTTCTTTACTGCATAAGTATTTGAATTTTTTAGAGATGTATTCTCCACCATTATCACTCCTTAGAGAATTCACTTGCTTCCTCGACTCTTTCTCCACGAATGCTTTAAACTCACAGAACTTTGAGAATGTTTGATCCTTCTTCTGCATGAAGAATATCCAACATTTACGAGAAAAGTCATAAAAAAAAAATAACATAATGCCTGTGTTTTTCTGTCGAAGAAACTGAGAATGGTCCACACACGTCTGTGTGAATTCTCTCTAGGATCACCGAAGCACAGTTCTCCTTTTCATGAAAGGTGGACTTTACATACTTCCCCAGGGTGCACCCCTTGCACTGAGCTAACTGAGCAAGTGTTCCCCTTGGAAGTCCAGTAGATATTTGTTGCATGATCTTCAAGGCTCCATGATGAAGATATCCCAATATCTTGTGCCATAATTTTCCCTCATCCCGGCTCATCACTTTTTCTACCTTGCCTATCATGGCACCACATCCATATACCTCCATCATGTAGAGATTATTAACTCGAATCCCTATATTCTTGACTTGACCTGTTGCTTTATGTCGCAGGTAGGATTTTCCACTGCTAAAAACAACATCATAGCCTTTGTCCTCCAACATTGCGACTCAGACCAAGTTTTTCTTCAGACCTATAACATGCATAACATTTTTCAATTGAAATGGTTTACCTTACTCCCTCTGAAAGGTAATGGTACCAATACCATTTTCACTATATCATCCATTGTCACCCATTTTTATATGTATTATGAGATATTTCTCCTCCAAGTCAATGAAAGACTCTTTATCTCCCGTCATGTGGAAGGAAGTGCCACTATCCAAATACCACACTAATCTCGATGAACTTGAAGCCATGCATGTGATCAAAGTGAAGTCAAGATCAAATTGTGAGACAAGATCCTCACCAGTTGCAGCTCCAACAACCATCTTTTTCTTCCTCTTCTGCAGACAGTTAGTAGCGAGATGCCCATGTTCGTGATAGTGAAAACACTTCACTTTGGAAAAATACAACTTCTTGACTTTAGACTCGGATTTTGGATGGAATTTCATCCCTTTCCCTTTCCTTGCCTTGGTAGTCAAAGCACAATCCTCTTCATCATCATGCTTTGATGAATATCCATCTCTGTTGTTCCGCCTGAACTCCTCCTGCACTAGATCTGACCATAGTCATTCCCAATACAACAATTTTTCCCTTCCATTGACAGATTCTTCATAACTGTGCCAACTCTTGGGAAGTCCTAGGAACACCAAGCTCACCAAATCATTAGCAGTGACTGTTATTCCCACACTTCGAAGCTCATCCTGACATTGGACAAATTTCGTGAGATATTTTGGAATGATGTCGCCCTTCTCCATCTCAATATTCCTGAGTTTATCTTTGAGCACCAATTTCCTATGGTCGCTACTATTTTGGAACAGATCCGTCAAAACCTTCCACATTGCATGTGGTGTGGTTTTCCCATGGAGACTTGAGACAATGTGGTCTTGTACTCCCTCCAACAGAATCCTCCTCACCTTTGCCACTTTCTTTTGCCATGCATCAAGATTTGTAGTTTTTGTCGCATCCGGCTCAGGAACATCTTTGTCAATATAATCCTTCAAGCCATTGTCTTTGAGTACTACTTCCATCATATCCTTCTAAGCAATGAAGTTCGAGCTACCCTCGAGTGCATACTCCAACCTCAAGCCAATGAAAGACATTTCATCCTTGAATCAAATGTCACACCAAGAAAATCTTGAAAATTTGAATGTTATCCAACCACAAACTCACCTTCTGCAATCCCTCTTTCCCTAGTAGGTTCACACCCCACTTGTGACTAGCCTGAGGGAAGTTCGTGCCCTATCTATGTATAGCCTGCGAACTTGATTGGGAGGTTTGCACTGTAATACACTATAGGGTGAGGGGGGTTCGCACCTCTCCTTAAGGTATCCTGCGAGAATGCTCAGGAAGTTCGCACCTCTCCTTTGAGTAGGGTGTGAGAATTTCAGTACTAAGGTTCGCACCCTGCTAGAGACGGGACCTACAAGAATGCAATTATGTTCGCACCTCACTTCCATAGCTCTGTGGCCTCTGTGGCTCTGATACCATGTAGAAATTTTAATACAAATTAAGTATTCCTACAATTTTCTTGATCTAACAATTATATGCCACTGTTAAATACAAAATCGCTTCTACTATTATTCTTGCGGAAAATTAAACCATGATCACAAAGTGAGATATCAATAACACATAACACATAAGTTTTTTCGGGAAAGTGTAAAGCTAAAAACCCCACTATCATATATTATGTATATCATGAATCATGAAACAATATCATACAAAACTCTAATCCAAGAGCTCTCAGTACAATACAATCGTCTCACACTGTCATACACAAATCAAAAAATACATGTGCCAATTCTCTGTGTCCAGACAACCTGCCTCCTCTACACAATCTCTGCAAATTAGAATTCTCACAATCTGTATTCGAATTGCCTAGTTTGAACATGCTCATAAGCATATCCACTGCATGTGTGATCAAATCACAACAGATAGCCAACTATCCCTTTCACCTGTTATCTCAATTGGGTCTCCAATGGATTTGACATGCATGTAGTTTACCATGGTGAATCTTTAGTTGCATGTGAGTTCATTGATTGTGAATTAATGAATAATTAATTCACTGAACTCTCACTAGTGCAAGTTTAGTTACAACTAGTACAAATGATCTTAACTCACTTAACTACACTTATAGTTCTATTATAACTCCAAATCACTCAGTTATAAATGAGATAATAGATTAATATTTATTGTCCAATTTATTTAATGGAAAAGTGAATTAGACACATGTTTCTTGTTGAATTTTCAACACTCCCTCTCAACAAGAAAGGTATTATCCTTCACCCCAATCCTGTCTCTGTTATATTCGAACTAGCTCCTGGTGAGCGCCTTCGTCAGAATGTCTACATCTTGATCTTTTGTAGGAATGTATTGAAGCAACATGATATTCCGCTACATGCAATCTCTGAGATGATGATACCGGATATCTATATGGTTAGATCTATCATGAAACACCGTATTAATCGAGAGTTTAATGCAACTCTGATTATCATAATAAATCACTGTCAAATCTAAATGAGAACCAAACAAACCAACCAATATCTTCCTCATCCAGATAGCCTCACATGCAGCTTGACTTGTTGCCATGTATTCTTCTTTCGCTGAACTAAGTTCCACGGATCTTTGTTTCCTGCTGTACCAAGAAACAACTGTAGATCCGATACTAAATATCCCCCCTGATGTGCTCTTTTTGTCCGTTGGGCCACCCACCCAATCTGCATCCGTGAAGCCATGCAACTTCACCTCATCGATCTGTCTGTACCATAATCCATACTTAGATTTGCCCATCAGATATCTCAGGACATGCTTACCTGCCTTCCAAAAGATTTTGGTAGGCTTAACCATTTCTTGACTTAGTTGGTTAACCGCATAGAAAATGTCTAGTCTCGTGTTCACTAAATACATTATTGAACCCAGTAATTGTCAATATATAGTAGCATCCACTACCTCTCCAGAAGTAGCATCCTCTTTCCTCCAGTTTCCTGGAAGAGGAGTATCCATGGGTTTGCAAACCTCCATGTGAAACTTACCCAATATCTCCCTTGCATACTTTCCTTGAGACACAAAAATTTCACCATCTCCCTGCCATATTTCCAATCCAAGGAAATAATGAAGGCCCAAATCCTTCATCTCAAAATCCTTTGCATGGTCATCCTTGCATGAGTGTATCAACTGCTCATCACCAGTCAACATTAAATCATCAACATAAAAAACAATGATTAAAATCTTACCCTCCACCAAAATTTGGTATAGGTTTGCATCTGCTTCACTTTTGGTGAAGCCCAATCCAGTGAAATAGCTGTCTATCCGAGTGTACCAAGAACGAGGTGCTTGCTTCAGCCCATACAATTCTCTCTTGAGTTTGCACACATGATAATATCTGTCAAAGGTATCAAAACCTTCTGGATGTTTAATGTACACTTCTTCCTCAATTATCTCATTGAGGAACACAGTTTTTACATCCATCTAATGAATGCACAAGCCCATCTGCGCCGAGAGTGCAAGGATTGGATCTTATGGAAGAGTACCTTGTGACAGGTGCAAAGGTTTCCTCATAATCTATCCCCTCAATCTGTGAGAATCCCTGGGCCACAAACCTGGCCTTTTATTTGTCAACACTCCCATCAACAGCTTGCTTTACCTTGTAGATCCATATTGAACCTACCACTAATTTATCAATTGGTCTTGGGACAATTTCCCATGCACTCTTTTTGACAATGGAGTCATACTCCTCTACCATAGCATCAACCCAAGTGGGGTCCTACACTGCTTCCTGAAAGGAAGATGGTTTAGTCACAATACATTTTCTCATGAGAGCCATGTATCCATCAAATCGATCAGGAGACTGTCTCTGTCTACGCTGTGAAGTAGGGCCTCCTACATACTTCGCATCATCTAGTCTCAATCTATCAGCTTTCGTGGTGTGATTTCTTCCATTTATGATGGATGGCTCTACTTGAGTGGTTTCATCCACTCCATGAACCTCCTCATTTGGCTGATACATATCTTGAGACTCATCTTTGGGAACCAACAACTCCTCTTCTGCATGCAATTCTAGCTCCCTCTCAAGCGACAACCGAATGGATTTCCCTTCATCGAATTTTGTATCCCGTCGCATAACAGTCATCTTACTGTTCGGAAAATACACATGATAATTATGGGGTGTTTTTGTGTACCCCAAAAATATCCCAACTTCAGCAGTCAGTTCTAGCTTCTTCCTGGAATCCTTGGTCACATGCACATAAACAAATGAGCCAAAAATTTTAAAATGAGAAACATCAGGTTTCTTACCAGTAAAATCTTCTTCAGGTGTACTCATGCCAAATACTCTATGAGGACAACAGTTCTGCACATAAACTGAAGTATTTCATGCTTCTTCCCACAAATGCATTGGTAGGCCCTGATCATGCAACATCACTCGTGTTGCACCCACGATCGTTCTATTCTTTCTCTCCACGATCCCATTTTGCTATGGGTTATGAGGCGCTATGAGTTCTCTTCGAATTCCTTCTCTACTGCATAAGTCTTTGAATTATTTAGAGATGTATTCTCCACCATTATCACTCCTTAGATCCTTCACTTGCTTCCCCGACTCTTTCTCCACCAATGCTTTAAACTCACATAACTTTGAGAATGTTTGATCCTTCTTCTGCATGAAGAATATCCATCATTTACAAGAAACACCATCAATACAAATAACATAATACCTATTTTTTTCTGTCGAAGAAACCAAGAATGGTCCACACACGTCTGTGTGAATTCTCTCCAGGATCACCGAAGCATGGTTCTCCTTTTCATGAAAGGTGTGTTATCCCCAATTTTTAGGGATAACTAGGAGATCATGTCTTGAGGCCCACAGGTCCTAGACATGGAGTACTGAGAGCAGGATTGACCTGAGCATGGCCCTAAAGGGCCCATGTTTCTTCTCTTTCACCAAACTTATCTTGTCAGTAGTAACAACATCCATCACCATCAGTTTGGTCCTGTATCGGAGAAGGGTCTTTCTTCATGAGGTAATTGGTCCAGGTATCATGGTATGTGTCATTTTTTATCATTATAACCTTTAGATATATGCATCTTATTCCTTTATTTCTGACAACTGCTTGGATATTACATTTACCCACTTGACCATGGTTGGGGGGATTGACAGAATGCCTTAGTAATCCTGTATCCATAGGTTTTGGTTTTCCACTGGGGGGAATTGTGAAGAGCCATCGTCCGCTCCCATCATATTATCACTTTCCATCTTATATTCTGCTCATCAACCCCATTCCCCTAGTCTAGACATTAGGATGATCTGTCTGTGGGGTTGCACCATTATCTTGTGGGAAGAAGGGGCTAAAGGCCCAGAAGGTAAAAGCAACTGGTAAAAGATAAATGCCAATAAAAATAAGACCTAGAGATGCTTCGCCCAGGGATCCCTGAGAAGGCAATAAAAAGCCTCTCAGCAAGAAACAAGAGGGACCCAAGAAAAATAAACAAACAAGACCTAATCATGAGGAGAGGGGGTCTCTTCACGAGCTAGCCTATTAGGTTCATGGGTACTTAGTATTATGAAATTTCCATCATCTGGTCACCATGCCAGGGCAGTGACCTTTGGTTGCATGGCCAAGGGAAAGGGGGTATCTTCACGAGCCAGCCTTATCATTTATGTGAGGGTACTTGTGGGTAACACTGTCAGCTCTGGTCACCATGCCAAGGCAGTGTCCTCCAATTAGTCCTTGGATAAAAAGAATGAAAAGAACAAAATAAGATAAGAATAAGAGGCAAAATGGCTTGGAAAAAACTTGCATCCATGACAGGTACAACTCGCCTTCTACAAAGGCACCCACAGGTAAGACCATGCAGCCCTAACTCTCACTCTACCCTAATCCTAGACATCCATTGACCACATCACATTGATTTACATGGATTGGATGATACCTCTTGGGAACTTTCCTTTTCTTATGGATGCTAGCCCAATAGGGTGTTTTGTCTTTTCTTCAGCTTTGTATTGTAGGCCTTTCTAATATTTTTGAGCTATTGGATGATCTATCATGATTTTTATGCATATGTTTGATAACTTTGATGATGAAACATGATTAACATTGCTATGATCCTTGTGACTAATGAGGCCATGGAGGGAGAAATCTTTGATGTGTAGGACCATGCCCGACGGATAGGTACCAGGTGGACTGGTACACATGGGGAGAGGATTAGTTCTAACCTCCATGAGGATAAAGAGCCCATCATATGGTTGTTGGGACCCCATCAGGGGTAGAGACAGGACAGTGATTGGTCGAGCCCTTGCACGAGAGAAGAAGGAGAACGTTTTCATCCAGGACACCTTGGCTGAGCCCATCCCAGGGGGGTTGACCCATTGCATGTGGCATGTGCCCCTTTTGATGCCCCAGGATGTCATCCATGAGCCATGATGTCATCTCTAGTGTATGGAATCTTGACAGAGCAGTTTGGCACGTGTGGCAGAGTTTGGAGGCCCAAGGAGGGCCAATGTTTGTCATCTAGTGCTATATTTTGCCCAAAAAAGGGCCAACGTCTCCGTCAAAGGCACTTGATGTCCTGCTTATTTCTCATTTAGGGTTTTATTAAACAGTTTAATGTAAAACAGTATGACTTTTGGTTTGTAGCCTTGTCGGCTATTTTTGATGACCTAAAATTAATTAAAAGGTCATGTTAGTGTATATATTGAGGATGTTTTTCCCTCATTTGACACAACAGAACTCACTCACACTTCTGAGGTATGATTTTTTCTCCCTCCTAGGGTATTTTTGGCTTTCTAAGTGAGGTGCACTTGTTATTGGAAGGATTTTTTGGCATCTGTTGGCATTTCTCTCAAGGAAGGTTTACAACTAGGGTTTGCATATGATTTTCTTGCAACACTTCTTAATTAAATGGTTGTAGGTTTAATTTATTGCATTTGCTTATTAAATTGCTTATTTGAAACCCTAGGTAACAAGCACACAAGTAGGTCCTTGTTTCATGTCCCCTTAGAAAGAGATATTTCAGCCATTGAAGAATAAGGATTGAGCCTAGCCTTTGCTACACTCATCTTGCTTCTTCCCTTAAGCTAGCATTTAATTTTATAGGTTGAAAAGGGGGTGACATCCTAGGCCTAGGTTATCTACACCTAGGGCCATCACCTTCTAGGGTTTGAAATCCTTGTCTTTACAACACTTTCTCTCACCTCATCCTTTAGTTAAATTAATCATTGATGCTAGCCATTTTGCCAAGTTGACCTAAGGAAGGAGGAAAGAGCACGAGGCCTTGCTTAAGCAACACCAGAGTGAGCCTCTTTCCCCTAGGGTTTTGATTCTAGGGCCCTGCCTTTGCAGCACTCTAGAACCCTTCCCTCTAGTCATTAAGTCTTCATCCTTTCAAAACCTTGTGCCCTTATCTTGTTTGACTCCATATACCCTAAGGAACTGATCTTTAGCCTCCAATGTTGAAGTCATAGTGTTCAAAACAACTATCTAAACTCTAAGTCTTGAAACCTTAACTAACTAAAACTAACCCTAATTAAGGCTGACGTCATAGTTGGTTATTTTTGAGGCAGCAAAATTTTGCCTTTATTAAGCAATTGAATGATGATCTAAAGCATTTATTGATTAAAGTGTTGATTGGATACATTGTTGGCTTTGTCATCTTGATAGTTATTGATGAATTAATGCTCTTTCCATAGATAATTGACCAAACGTTGATTTCATTAATATCTATTGCTTTACATTGCCTAAATTATATCAGACAGTCATATGAAGTATTAACCTTGTGGATATAGCCTGCATATATTGTTTTATTGTTGCTTTGTTCCAGGTAGGTGTTTTCATTTGGGCATACACTTCTTTATTGGCTGATTATCTGGACTATCTGACCTTGGTGGTAACTTGTGAAGGGGGAAAAATTTAAACTTGAATTTATACCTTTGCCTTTTCAAAACCCTAGGTTACCGGGGATGTCTCCCTTGGGTTAACCTCCCTAAATAGAAAGAACCTCCCCATTGAGCTGACATTGGATGGGGAAGGTTCCTATTACGCCAGTTTGGCCTCTATCCTTTAGCCTTCAACCTAAAATACAAACTGTGCGATAACATTTTTGGTACCATTGCCAGGGAACACTGAGTCAATATTCCTCAATGAAAAACCTTTTTCAGTAAGCCTTGCCTCATAGACCTTTTCTTACAAGCTTACCTGGTGACTCCACTAATATGTTTTCCTTTATCTTTTGATAGTTTCAAGAAAATTATCTGGTGACTCCACTGATGAAAAAGCCAACAATGACTTCAAAATGGGATCCCGGGAAAGACAAACCTTTATACATGAGAAAAATCCCAGGATACCCAAGAAAAATTCCCCCGATATCAAGAAAATGGCTCCCTAGATTCACTAGTAGTGATGAGGAAAGAGATGAATTTCATATGGATGATTTTTATTCTTATTTTAGACTCCATCCTGTCAATGATGATGCCGAATATGTAGTGATGAAACTTTTTACTACCACTCTTCATGGAAGTGCAAAAATATGGTATGTTGACCTTCCTAATGCTAACATCACCTCTATGAACCAGTTGGAAGAAATATTTCTCATAGAATGGGGTATTCAGCCAGAAGACATCCCACTGCTACTAAAAACTTTTGAGCATATAAAATGAGCTGAAAATGAAACCCTCTTTAACTTCCAGAGTAGGTTTGAATGCACTCTATATTAGATTCCTGAAATCCATCGCCCTAAAAGCAAGTACATTATCCATATATATACCCGTGCGCTCCCGGCACACCTAGGTTTGCCCCTCAGTAAAAGGAGCCCAAACACACTCGATGAAGCTTATGGCATGGCTAAAGGAATTGAATGAAACATCGCCTTATCTGGGATGAAGGACCTCTTTACCTCAAGTACCCTTAGTATGGAAAGTTTGTTCTCCCATGAAAACCTTGTTGATTATTTCCAAGAAGAAGGAGAACAAACCATCATTCAACATGATATGGTTGAAGACATGGTTGAAGAGATGGAGCCTAAGAAAAATGATGAAGCAATCCAAGAGCCCTTTTCTCCTTCACAACAAAAGGAAGATGAGGTTAGTTTCTTTCCATTTCAGGATTCCAGTGACACCTTGTCACATGATTCAGATAAAGGAGGAATGGAATTTCCCAAAGAATTAGATCTTCCGTGCTACACAATTGAAGAAGAAGGGCTAATTCCTAAGGATGAGACCATAATGCATGTTGAAAACACCAAAGTCCTCGAAGTTCCTATGCAAGAAGAAACAATAAGTTACCCTCCTCCCCTGGTTTTTGACAATATTTTACTTTATGATGAAGGAAATGAGGAGGAGGAAAATGAAGTGTCGAATGCTTCAAACCCTACATGTTATGACACAGATAGTGACATTGTTGATAACATTGATGAGTTCATACATGTTGGGAGACGTAGGTGGGATATAGTTGGTTATGACTTGGATATAGTTATCACAACAGATTACTTTTGACCAGTGGCAACAAGGAGATGAGGTTTTTACCTGTACCCTCCAAAAACCCAAGGATGACCTAGTACCTTATTTTCCTGATGATTTTTGGTCATACCTTGAGGACTTTGATGACTATTCTTCTGAGCATTTGGATTTATTTTGTGAAGATGATTTTCAATCACCTCTTTGCTTGGATAAGAACTTTATTTGCCTAAGGAAAGTCTCTCATGACTTTTCACTCCAACCACTTGTTATTACTTTACTATACTTGTCCATTAAAGGTGTGCTTGGGAAGTATATTTTTAATGTTGAGTTTCCTCTTAGGCAAACCCTAAAATCCAAGGGTTGGTTGGATACTACAAGTTTGAGTCGGTTATTCCAGTTTTTTTATTTTTTCTTGGTAGTTTTCCATCCATTTTCTAGGTCTATGTCGATCCCTTCCTTGACTTCAGAACATGAGGATGGCCTAGGTAGCCAGTTTGCAGGCCCATTGAGTCAGTTTTCTGAACCTTGGTTTTCTCATGACCCTTTCTTGAAGTGGATTGAGTACTTTCCTCAGAGATGAACTTGGCAAGATTTTATCCCTCCCACATGCCTCCATGAGTTAGACTTTGAGACTTCCGATGATATGATATGCATTATAACTCATGACATTTTTGTGCTTAACTTGTCACTGTTCTGGTTTATGATAAAGCACAAAGGAAGGTATTATGTTAAGAACCAAACATAAATATAGCATAGAAAAACGTCAGGAAAAGTACTCAATGCCTTGAAAAAGAGATAATTTCAGATAATAAGCCTCTTCAAGGGGGCAACCTCCTTTTACCCCACTTAAATGTTCAAGTACAAGATGATTCAAAATGAAAATTTCTCCTTGGTATATATAGGAGACTAGGAGGTATAATTACAACTAATGGCCTAAAGCCGACATAAATAAAATAACATTACTAATCTAATATGCCCCAATTAAGGGGTAATGAGCCAATAT
>JASDQU010334489.1:0-12706 GCA_032191745.1 Picea mariana
TGAGTGATGATCAATATGATACAATGCTCATTTTTCTAATTATCTTCTTGGTATGGATGAAAACCAAACTAGCATAAGAAAAAATCACACAAACAATACACCCTTTCGTAGAAATCCAAACGAAAATGGATGAAAAGAAACAATCAAAGAGAAAAGAAAACTTCACACCCAAAAGCAAAAGGCTGAAGAACAATGACCTTGACTGAAAACAAGATAAAGAGGTATGTAGGCCTTTGATGACCCTCACCAGGGTTTTTACTCAACTGAAGAGAAGAGAAAAGCAATGCATAGGTTTCAAGCTTCACTCAACAGGAAAAACTCAATGAAAATGGTGAAGAAGGCTACAAGATCCAATTAACAAGGTGTTTATTCTTCAAAAAGACAGATGTCAAGGCTAAAAAGGAAGAAAAATTGACTCACTAAATCACTCAGCAGAAGACACACAGAGGCAAACCCTAAACAAGGCAGTTCTGGAGGGCTTTTTGGCCAAAAAAAGGATGGTGCTCTGTTGCCAAGGGAAAGGAGTGTTATAGCGCTCTGTGTATAGGTATGGGGGAGTGCTGGCGTTTTGTGAACACTAGGACAGGGGCGCCAGGGTCTAAAAAGCCCAAAAATGTCAAAAAATTCCAAAAATTGGGATTCAAACTTGACAAGTATGTTGAATGTGATAAGGTAAGGAGCCAATCAGCTCATGAAACTAATCAAAGAGGAGTGAACCAGGTCTAAAACAATCAAGGGATAGAACAAGGTCAATGAGGAGAAAATCAAAACAAAAGGTTTCGATTTGAGGCTATCTCCCTAGTGGAGTCACCAGTTTCTGTTGTAGGAAAATCTCCCTGCGGATAGGTAGATCACCTCTAGAGCTTGACCTTAACCCTAGACAGAAAAGTGCTTATCATGGACACTGAATTCCTTTCAAATCTATCTAAACTAACACATGAGGAGGAAGGATGAAAGAAGTACCTTTTTACCGACGTTTGTCCCTGCACGCTCCAAGTTGCGCTCCGATCCTTTTCTTCTCGCTGGATTCTGTGGACAAGACAAGATACAATCGCTTCCTACTCTATTGATGTTATCTTGAAAACAGATCTATCAACTAGTGATAAGTTCATGTGACATTAGACACAAACTAGAAAGAAATAGGCCAAGCATGTCATATTGATGAGAATAATGACAGCAATACTTACAATCATCGATGCAAATGCGACAGCTTCATCAAGTCCCCTTCGTCTAACCCTTGCCTGAAAGCTCCACAACCTGGATAACATCAGCTTCACTGATCACTCTCCTTTGGTTGGCTGTAAGTTTCCTCCAAGATCATAAGTTCATAACTTCAATTCTTCCTCCTTTCCACCATGATAGAGCCTGCTTATATAGGTTAAGAGGAGATTAACCTCTTGAGTTATCTTTAGAACAAGTTGGGAACCTTTTCCTTAGATCAGGGATCTCTTGATGAAACCAAGAATTCAAGCACAACTACCTCCTAATCTCGAAAGATCCTCTCCTTATTCTCCTCAATGAGCCAACTACTACCTCAGATTAGGCAGCGCTCCCTTAGAAGGGGCATCAGAGCATTGTAGCGCTCCTTGATAAGCCTTGGGGGAGCGCCAGCGCTCTCAAGATGAGCAACGCTTCTTCAAAGGGGCCTAGGGAGCGTTATAATGCCCCCTGAAGCATGATAGGGGAGCGCCAGTGCTTCTGGAGCTAAACTGGGGGAGCGCTCCTCCTCAAAACCTTTGTTTTTGGGCTCTTTTCAGGTGTCAAGAGTTGTTTGACTTTAGTGCACCAGTTCTCCTCCTTCAAATCAGTCTTGTAAGTCTCTCCTTAGTGTCGTTGTCATGACAACATGTCTGAACATCCTTTGCGACACTAGTGACCAACTTGTGACACTTGCGAAAGATGCGACACTTATGATGAATGAGAGGGACATGCGACACTTATCCAGCTGAGCAATTTTGATGTGTAACAATGTTAAGACAAGATCAAGGAAGATTTTGATATACATACCAAAGAGGATGACTTCGAACCTGGAGACTGGGTACTAAGATGGGACTCCAGGAATGAAGATAAAGGTAAACATGGGAAATTTGACCACCTGTGGTTGGGCCCATTCAAAATTGCAGCTTACCGAGGGAGCAATGCCTATCTGTTAGAAGAAAGCAATGGAGAACTCACCAGAGGAGGGCCCGTGAATGGCAGGTTCCTCAAGCATTACATAGTTTAAAAAATCATCGCCCCACCATTCATTGTATATAATAATTTCACTTTTCCTTTAAAGCATGAAAGACTAAAATAAAACAACATGGTTGAAGCCCTAGGTGAAGGCCCTAAGCTATGCTGAGTAGGTTTTGAGTTTGAGTAAAGATCAACAGATTCAGATCACATTGATGGATCACATCCAAATGGGTAGGCACTTAATATATAGTTCTTTGCTACCTCGTAGAGAGGATAACATCCAGTTGGAGCCAATGTTATCACTATAACAATTTTCAGATGGTCTCTGAGATTCAGAATTTTAGTGAAGGATTACATCACCACAAAGACATGAAAAATCAGAGGACCCGGCTATATCTGGCGAAGTATGGACAAAATAATAGATATGTGAAGAATAAAACTCGGCGGATCGTTGATCCTGAAAGTGGACCAGATCAACGACTTAAGTGCATATCAGATATTTGAGTAGCACAAAGATTAAGCAATCAAGGACGGACCGGGGAAAACCGTCGCGGTTTCATTATGGGACGTGTGGTGATCATAGAGGTACATTGGGGGGAAAATCAGTCTGACTAAAAACACTTCCTCCAACCCCCAATGCCAAATCCGCTGGGCAAATGTGGATCATAGATCCTGAAGCAGCCTGGATCAACGGTTGAAATTTATATCGGTGATTAGAATACCATGGGGTTTAATCGATAGAAGGTGGGCCGGGGAAAAGTGTCGTGGTTTAAATAGTGGATGTGTGGCACCCTCAGAGGAACATCGGGGGTAAAAGTGGTCCACCCGAAACCATTTTCTCTGACCCCCGATGTCAATAGATACCTATAAAAGGAGGAACCCCCCAACATTATTCCATGATAATTTGAAGCATTTAAACATACGGAAATTTGGCACAAAGATTCCATCCAAATTTCAAAGCTTAGCATAGAACCAGACTCATGTTTTTTCATCGCTTAACAGGTATTTTTCACCATGGCTGCCAATCCTGTTGTTTTATCCGTAAATGAGCAAGAGATCTCCTCTAGAGAAGAAGCCCTAATTGACAGAGATTTTGACGTTTTCGACACAGAGATAACGGTATCACCCATTTCTGTGTCTAGATCAAATTTGTTGAAGAATGTTAGGATGCGTATACCTTTCCTCGAAGTGGCTCAAGCCTCCATCATCCCTTATTTTGTAGAGACTGCCTTTCCATTCCCCGAATTTGTAAGCTGGTGCGCAAAGCGATATTCTCAGGGAGAAAGAGTCATCTTGAATAAATTAGAGTCAGAGGTTCTGTGTAAAGTAGATAGTCCATCACTCCAACTCACTCTTAATATACTAGATGCCTCCCCCACAGTGTCAGTTCCCTTCAAGGAACAAAAAATGATCATGATTTATAGAGAATGCCCACCAGAAGTCAAAACCTTATTTTTGCAAACCATAGTCAAGCCTGAACATCATTCTGAGAGTTTGTCATTACCTACTAGTAAAAGCGTCATGGTCGTCAAAGTCTAGTGGGCTTGTTCTCTACTGAGTCAAATTTTAGGGTTAGACAATGACAAGTTTGTGGTAGAGCTCATGTTAGGTTTCCTGTTGATTTTCTTTTTGTCTGGTTAGTCAGTCTGTGTCAGTTTTGATGAATTTATTGTAGAGAATATACATCAATAGCTGGTTAATTTCAGTTCGTTGAGACGCTTCATATACTACTCTCATTTATTGAGAATGTTTCTGGAATCTAACAAAACTGAATTTCCTGAGACTGCATTTATTTCGACCGAGTGAAAAAGGATCACCATGCTCATATTCATCAACACGATTATGTCCAGGGTTTATAGTCTCATTTTTGGTTCAGACCTACCAAGAGTTCTAGAAGAAATGAAAAGCTCATTGCAGCCAAATCCAGAGAGAATGGTAGGAGATTGGGTGATGTTCACCCAATCCACTATAATTTGGGTATATGGATACTAAGAAGGACCTCATATTTTACCTATTTTTCTGACTCCCAGGATCTTTTCTTTGGAGTTCATAAAGAAAAGAATTATCTCATAGACCGAGTATTTTCTGAAAGCACATAAGGCTTCTAATTTGAAATTTCCTTTCATGGTAGGTCCCTTTGTGGTGAAGAATAAGTCATGTTTCCCCATGTTCAATCCAAACTTAGCAAATTTGGTTTCGCACAGTTGCAATGGAGAATATATGATCCACATCAGATCATATCAAAGAGAAGATTGGCAAGTAGACAAGGCCCCTATGAACATGAACATGTTGAAGGATTCGATAAGTTGGTCAATCTAGAGGCCTATACAAAAATGGATGTCACCATGCAACATGATCAAACAAAACAAATAGAACCAACTTCTCAGCAGAGCCCAACACAGAAACCATCACCCAGGTTGATTGTCAAATCCCCTAAAATGAGTGTCTACAACAATAGAAGTAGTTCATAAGCCCTAGGTACTAGTAGCCAACAAGACACTCTCAAGAAAATGAAATTCACATCACCCTCTCAAGTAGTTGACTTGGAAGAGGAAGAATCAAAAGGTAAAACATGCATGGAGATGGTGGAGACCACAACCAAGGGTGAAGGAACCAATACAGAAAGAAAACCACAAAATGAGAGTAGCACAAAAGTTTTCAGCAGAAGAAAATACATATTTAGCCAGACACCTGAGGCGGTTTATCAGTCCAAAGAAGATTTAATGAACCAGTACACCGTGAAGGGGAATATGGCCAATAGTGAAATAAGAGACCTTTTACCTGAAGTAGAAGGAATCTCCCAGTGTAAGGCTCATTTTCTCTCAGTCAAGGATGTCAAGAAAAAGAAATTTAGCATTACAGTGGCTAATGATGATAAGGTATCCGTGATCAAAATGCACTATGAAAACATTGTTGCCCATGACAAGGAAAATTTTCATAGGAATGTCAAGGACATGTTATATTCTGATTATCTGAGCTTGGCTCTACGAGTTGCAAGATTGACAACATATGCATCAAAACTAGATGGACAACTGAAACAGGAAAAAGTGTCCATCAAAGCCTAGATGACAAAGGTCAAAAGGCTAGAGTTTGAAGGTCCCCAGGGGCCGAAAGATTCTTTGGATGAATAGGAAAAGTTGATCCAAAGTCTAAATTAAAAGCTGAAGATGTCACCTACAGGTCATCCAATGATAGCAGAATTATCTTCTTTGGAACAGGAGAAGGAAACATTCAAACAAGAAGTGCTAAATTACAAGGCTAAGGTATTGCAATTGGATAAAGAGAAAGAGAATTGGTCACAAATGCAAGCAATGATATCAGACATGGAAATCATTCTACTTGGTAATACATAGGCTAGGTCAAGCACTAAGGGGATAGTCCAAGCTATGTCCCAGGTGAGTTTGAAAACATGTGAGATCAAGAGTCTCAAAGAGAGCATGGAAAAGTTGAAGCAAGAGGTGAAAGTGAAGGATGAAAAGATGTCTCAACTCTATAGAGAAAATCAAGATTTGCAGGAGAGAACGAGCAAGCTAAAAAAAAGGTTAAAGGGAAAGACGTTGTTGTAGGGAACTAAACATGTAATATGGGACACTATTGCTGCGGAGGTTGCTAAATTCAGAGTTTATCTGAATTTTTTCAACGAAAAAGATAACATGGTTTCTATAGCTCGGAGTGAATGTGTTGTTGTAAACGAAATGCTTGCAAATAAGCCCTCGGAATGGGCCCAAAATTCTATTAATTTATTGAATACTGTACCAACTGCTAAAATTCAAACCATTGGTGTGAAAGACAAGACCATGTTGATCATTTCTGCGAGAAGGATCATTGCCAAGCACAACTTACTCGGATCAGTCCAGAACAAATCTATGCAAATGGAGCATAGCATACAGGAGTTTAAAGATGCTTTTGAACAATTGTTTGTCAAATCCCTTCCATCATTTTGGGATGGTAAATGCTTACTATACAATCTAGAAGACTATTATTCTCTCTTCATGCAATATAGAATGGACCATTCTAAGTTCGAAGATATGGAGGAAAGTCTGAAAGGCCTGAGTCTAGTGGAGTATTTGGCTAGAGATTTTGAAATTCTAAACAAGTTTAAAATAGTGAAGGTCATCTTGCCAGCCATGTCCTATGCTACATGCATCAATTTGGAAATTTTGATTAAAGAGATGATGGATTATGGAATCCCTTCTGATCCACAATGGAAAGAAATCGTGCGATTGGGTAAGACAAGGGGCAACATCTGCGAAACCAACAGGTGATCTCCAGGTGTCACCAATTTTGCATATCTAGCAGAATCTCAGAGCGAGACAAATGGTGCAGAAGAAGTGGGACAGTCAGAGAGATTGTTCATGATTTTGAAATGTGTTTTTTTTTCTAATTATTGTAAATCGTTTCGTATACCAAAACTGTCAGTCGAAACTGTTATAGAAGCTGAAACATTTCAGTTTCTTTTTTTTTTATAAAATTGTATAAGTACTAAAAGACTTGAATTAATTAATGTTGGCAGAAGTGCAAGAGCACCTTTTGGTTGTACCAGACTCCATTTTGTAAATTTTCTGAATCTTAATTGAATATAAATGCAGAAGATTTTGAAGTTTCTATGAAAAGATTCTAATATGTGGTGATATGAGATTTGTTTCCTTCCATCATATGTATATCCTGTGACCTATTATCTCATTTACATTTTTTTCCTGTTTAAATTGGATAGTTAAAATCCCAGAATTCATCCCTTGATGCTCTCAGATGAAACAATTTAAACTGTGTGATTGTCTTCTTAACTAGTTCAGAATTCATTTCGATAATTCTCTGATGTTGTTATTTGTTTCCTTTATCCTCCTACAGTCTATTTCAATTTAAGAATAACTCAGATTCATCGCCTCTCTAATAACTCAGATTCATCGCCTCTCTTAGCCTTTATGCTCTGGAGAGTTCTATTAGCTGATGTATTATATTCATTCACTTTCAAAATTTTGACTCCATAGCCCTGTGTGTTCCTTCCCTTCTCTGACAACAATTTTATAAAAACCCCTCAAAACAAACCAAATCTAGCCACCATTTCCTAAAGAATATCAAGTGACATGAGAGAGCCCTATCTGGGTTGAACCGGCTAGTGTTTTAGCTCTAAAATTGGTTGAAATAGTTACCTCTGTCGTTTGTCTATTCAGCCAGACAAAATTTATAGAGTGCTAACACATACCAAAGTAAATAAATAGGAAATGCAATTTGGGAAAGTAAATAAAACAAACCAAAGTATTGAAGTTGTAGCAATAAAGAAACTTGTATTGATATTATGAATAGGATGAAATGTTCACTTCCTCTTAGAGGGGGGAACCTCTAGTTGAGTAGAGCTTCAAAAAAATATTAATCACTTATCATCTGATTTACATTGTTTCTACCTCTATAAATAGTTTACATGTATTTCAAACCCTAACCACCTAGTGAGCCTTTATTATTTAGACTACATCAAATACTTAGAGGACCTTCTTTAATGAGGCCCTTACATTATTTGTCACATACTTTATTACTTGGTCCTTATTTAATAAATATTTTCATTATACATTAAGTAAAAATACATTTCCTTAACTAGGGGCATTAGGGTGGGACCCTAACATGCCCTCTCATATCAAAGGTAGCATTTCCTTCAAGGTTGGAGATCTGGAAATCATTGTAAGATCACAGATGATTCCCAAGTTGCATTGTTGTGTCATATATCCTTCCAATCAATCGATAATTTTTGGATAATTTGATGGCATGGAAAATGATTTCTTTTGTCTAAAACCACCTAATGCTACAACTAAATGGATCCCTCATCATATAGTTCTAGGAGGATGGTTTGAACTCCACAATTTGTTCCTACCACTTTCTTCAAGCATGACACATGAAATATGGGGTGGATATTAAAGTGAGTTGACATAAATATTTTGTAAGAAACTTGTCCAATATGTGTTATGAGGAAAACCTCTCTATGGCTAGGGGAAACCCACAATAGACAAAATGACACCCATAAATCAACTCTAATCTCAAGTATGTTATATAAATGAAAATGATAACAAGAGAAGGTTGGAAGCCTACCTCGTCCGGACGTCTGAAGAAGACCATTATTGAGCATGTGACCCAAAGCTTTACACCTGCAGCTTGTTCTCAACAACCAAGATACGCAAGAATGTGGAAATTATATATAATGTTAGCATATAAATTATCATAGTCCATTAACATACATAAAAAATATGCCCATGGAAAGGAATACAAATATTTGCAATATATAAATTGGACAAGAAAAGAGTATTTCTATTATTGAAATCAACAAAAGTACATATGTGACAAACTTCTCTAACGGCACATATCAAAACCAAGAAACTAAGTCCCTCCAGTTGTGCCTTCACCACTTCAATCCTCCACAAAGGCAAGCTCACAAGTAGTAGGAGTCAATGAGGGTCTCCATTTCAAGATAGGAAGATCTTCGGGGATGAACACAATGAGTTCATACTTTCAAGGATAAAGGGATGCAAACTCAATATGAGGTGAAATTTCTCCAGAGTGTCTTTTCTCTCAATGTGAAGAATGTCTCAAGGATTGTATATGGCTCAATTTATAGCCTCCAAATTGAATTGAAGGGCCGAGTAAGAGTTTTTCTAGTATATGGAAGGTCAAGGATCATGGATCTCATGACATGGCATGGAAACCCAACATATTTTTTAATTTTTTAGCACAAAAACTTATGTATGAAGGTTGTAATGGAGCAACGTACATATATGCGAGTTGTCTAACTGTAGCTCACATACATGGACAAAAATATGTTTTTTTGGCTTTGGAGTGAGCAAAAAGGGGAAATTAAGTATGCAGATGGAAATGGAAGGCCATCAAAGCAAGATGCATGGAGTGAGGAAAAAATTTCTATAACAGATGACCCCTAATGTTTGAGGTCAGAGGAGCATCCATGATGGATGAAATACATTATAATTCCAAAAAGTAGAGTAATGAAGACTCAGTTGGAAGTACTAGTTACTCATGAGAATATTACAATTTATTTTGACATTGTACACATGGTTTCCAATCTGAATTACACTATGGATCCATGTGGATAAATATCAAATAGTTGTTCATAGCCATGAATATGCAATACAAAGTGGACACATTGGAGTCCAGTCTCAAAATAAACCGAACAAGACACAGTGGAGTCCAGTCTCAAAATTAACCGAAGATTTCTGTATACAATGGAGTACAATTTGATCTTCCATGATCACTAAAGTCATATAGGTACTGGTTTGATGAAAGGCAACATCAAATATGGGGTTTTTCTACTGTAAACTAGAGGTATTATACACTATCCTCCGAAGGTGAAAGTCCACATTATGTGAATAAAGGAGTTGAAATCGAACACAATGAGACTTCATTTGATTATCGGTCATTAAGGTATACTACTAACAAACGTGAGACAACCCACCAATAATGAAAGTAGGTGTCAAGGAACCAAGTACATTCAACAAGTGTGAATAAGGGTGTCAAGGATGAACACTTGAAGAATCCATAGGATAAATTGATGTATTTCCAGCTGTTGATGACAAGAGAACTTCCCACTAATGACTGCAATCCTATAGGTACTCATAGGACTCTATATCTCAATTCCAGAATAGATGAGTTGAATTCGATGGAATGAGACCCACTAAAAGGAGAGAACTCAGACATCTCTCATAATCCAGTGTGAGGTACAAATGAATAGCTTGATGATTAGGAGGAGCTTGGACGAATAGAATATTCACAAACCCATGACAATGTGCATCTCTCACATGCACCAGATACAAGTAGTACATGAAAGAGACCCTTTGAATAACAGTTGTTCGAGCATGCAATTTTAGGGTTTAGCACAGTAAACGAGGCAAATAACTAAGGAATGGACCAAAGGAACAGTTGGATCGAAGACCAGCTGCATGGAAGGCAGTTAGAAAGTGGACAAGTTGAGTCCACTTAGAATTAGGGTTTTTGAGTCATGAAGGGTTTTTACCAAATTTTGAGTATAAATAGAGGATGTATGAGGTAGATACGGCATATGATTGTCATGTTTTGATGGTGACTTGGTGTAGAAGAATCATATCTTTTGAGAACCTTTTTGAGTCCGAGTCACAGTGCTAGTTTTGTGGAGAGCTGTGGAGCTCATATGGAGTCAGTTTTGAGATGTAATTGAGGGTTAGGTCACAAGTTGCGGAGCTTGGTGCGACACTGGTCAGCCTCATGAAGTATGAAAAACCTTTGATGTAATTCATGCAACACTAGATTTTGATGAAGAATAATAAAACATAAGATATTTGTGGACGTAGCCCAGGGGGGGTGAACCACAGTAAAATCATGTGTTGCAATGTGTCTGAATGTTGTTTTTTTGTTTTGTTTATGCAATTATGAATGAATGATGAATGGTTAGAATAGTATACCATAACATGAAATAGTGATAATGTAGAATGAAATAACTAGATGAATGGTATAATGAAGTATGTGGTATGATGCATGTTAAAGTAAAAGTAAAGAATAAGTAAAGGTCCGACATCCCCATGAGCACAATCCCTTCCATGATTGTAGATAGTAGTGTCCTGCAGTCACCGATAATCCATCTCAGGTGAGACTGCATTGTGCACTTTGTGCACAATGTTTCCTTCTGGTTTACCAGAGGGGATGATGGTTTATATGGTTTTGTTGGAGAAACTAAGGTATAACTCGGGTTATCCCATACATCCAACAGTAGTCAATGATGAAAATTGTCAACAAAGGCGAGGAAACCACCATTAGTGATAATGGAGTCCAAGATACTGCATGAATCCCAATGTGTGAATAGATTTCTTTCCATCGAAAACAAGGGAAACCCCCCAGTCAACAACTGATGAGGAAATTTCATTTGCTCAGTTCAAGGTTACCTACCAATGATGAAAGTAAACCTAAGGTGCAAAGTGGGACAACTTCATGTGACTTTGAGATTCACTTGTAATGGGATGACCGACATGAAAAGTCAATAGTTCTGAGGAATGGCCGACACATGATTATACTTCCTTTGAAAAAGAGCATGAGATAGATGGATAACTCAGGCAACATATACTTAACACTGATCATTGACAAAAGTTTGTGACATAGGAGGCATCAACATTCTGCACTAATGAGCACATTTTCTACAATGTTGGGATCATTTGAAATGTTGATAGGGATCGTTTCCAAAATATTCTCCATGTTCCCTTCAGCATAAAAACCATGTTTTACTAAAGGGTTCACAGTCTTGTCAACATAATCGTTCATGTGTACATGGAACCCTCCTCTTTCGATGTGATCTATGTTCGAAAGGAAATAACATCGATGATGAAAATCATCCCAGGGCCTCTCCAGACCTATCATTGCCTCTAGAATAGCCTCATCTGAGGGCATTACCCTCTCGAGACAATCCATAGAATGAGAAGAGTTAACTACCCAAACAGACTTTGGAATATCATCAACTTCCTCCATCTGAAGAGGAGTTGGATATGGGTCTGCGGTGACCATCTAAATGTCTTGATGAGCGATTTTGGCTGTAGAAAAAGGTTTCAACATTCTTACATGCTTGATCTCTTCTACCCAATTAGACGAGGATGGTAGAATCCAAGGATCCTTAAAGTACATTATCTGAAAAATGGTGCATTTGGGATATAGGAATTGATGAGCTCAAGTTATTCGAAGTTGAAACAAAATGTACGATATTGGTGTTGGGATATTAAAGGTTCCCATCAATGAAGAATACATTTCAATGACAATATTTTTAATCACCGCTTGGGAACCATCTATTAATGGGACAGTAGATCCTGGTCGCGCAGTTGGATCCGAATGAATAAAAGACAACTATTCTATAGTCATGATTTTTCCTTCATGAGGAAAAAATTAAATCGGAAGGCCGGAGATATGAAAACGGTCATAGCGTAAGTCCAAATATGTCCTAACAAGAGGTTGTAATCAAGCAATGCGTCGCCTACTTTCACTTCAACGTATACAGTTTTTCCACCCAATTGTACGGGGAAGGAGGAAAGTATCCCATGGGCCCGAAAGGAACAACCATTGAATTCAATCAACAGAGTAGGGGATGGAGAAATTTATATAGAGTCGATATATTTCCAACAATAAAGAAACATCAAATACATTGATTCCCCCAAATCGATCACTATCTTAAAAATATTCTTCGTGGCGTAAACCACTTCAATTTGAAAAGCGACGTGATAAGGGAGGCAAGGTTTGAAATTAGAAGGGTAAAATGTGATGAGTTGTGAGCTAGAGGCATATGTATCCCCGATAGTAGAAACTAATGCACTTTGTTTCGCCAGGAAACTTTAGAGTACCTCTAGAGTAGACATCACACATGACGATTGGGACAAATATTCCATAATGGAATAATTTTGAGTGGCCTTGGAATTCAGATTATGCGAGACTCTTTTGTACAAATCTTTGGTCATGAAAGGCATGGAATCACTCACAGAAATATTTTCAATATGAAGAGGCCCTTGAGGCTTGGGGGTTTATTTAC
>JASDQU010334492.1:0-12743 GCA_032191745.1 Picea mariana
ATTTCTTCAACTATGAAAAACACATACTAATGTTCAAACATAGATTATCATACAAGGTACCAATGATAAATAAATAAAACAATACAAATTGAGCAGTGACGTGGCTCCACTATGAATGAGGAGTAGAGCATATTTAGAGAGATCTACATTGGAGTTTCCTCTCCTCTCTCACGCTCCATGCCTCTGCTTTTCTCTATTTGGAAAAGAGACTTGCAAAATACCGCTAAGCTCCATAGCATTTTGAAACCAGTGATTAAAATTATGCATCTAAATCAAAATTATACCATCCTAAAGCCTTGTAGAGAAGAAAATGAATTCAGATTCCTTGATTTCTTCTTTGTTTTTGGAAAGTTTATGGTATTCACCATCAAATGTAAACCTGAAAACAAACAACAGAAGAAGAGATCACATATTTTGAATGAAAATATATCATCTCCCAATGAAATAATTGCGGAAAGCTGCTAAGAAGGAGGAGAAGAGAGAAATGAAGAGGGTAGGGCTAGTCCAATTGGCCAAACCCACCTACTAGTGGATTTTCTCATGTGTTGAAGACTTCTATGCTCCAATGCTTCAAATGTCATATTATAGATTGAACGTTGCGATATATTTGGAGATGGAGGAACAAGATCTAGTGATAAAGATAGATCATGGATCTTCCATACCAATGCCAGTGTGCTTGTCCCTTTTGCATTTTTATGTTGGCCTCACCCCAACATTCTTCCATCATTTAGAGCTTTAGATGTAGAGTTAATGAGTAAAATGAGTAAAAATAGGCACTTCATATTGAAATCATATCCTAAGTGAGAACATTCAATTTTAAATTTGCCGCTCTTTAAGAAATTCAAATACATAAGTGTGAGCACGTGGATGCATGCAACATAATACTATGATGCATATGACATGGATGCACAAGATCAATGGAATGTGAAAATGGATGACAATTGTTAAGAAAAGAAATGGCCCAATCAACCTATAGTACCAACACCTCGTTATGGCTCTGACTTCATTCACAGTTGACAATGTTAGACATACAACCAAGGAGGAAGAAGACAACCGAAACAAAAACAAAAATTCCCCCCCTTGTGCCGGAGGGCGGAGGCACTGAAATAAGCTCAGACGTCGAGGGTGGCAACGAGATGGTCATGCTCCATGGAAACATGGATGGGCAGTGGACTGATCGAGTCTTAAAGACTCTGCAACAGGCTGGATATTGCTTGCTAAAAACTCATGGATTATGAAAACATAGGAACCTACAAATATGCAATACCATGCTCCATCTTCTCTTTATCCTACAACCCCCCACTCTTGCTTTTATTGGATACAAATTCTAATTTTTCTCTAGCTTCTTCATCATAAGGTTCATTGTGAACCAAAATCTTTGAAAAATCAACAACAACATGAATTACTCATTTTAAATTTTCATCTTTCTCATGGTTTTCATATGCTCCCCAATTGGCATGGATGGGAATAGGACATAGATCATATTTATTTTCTTGAGAGAAAGGAAACTCACCTTCATCATCGAAAATTGGATTTGTCTTCAAGGATTTTTTTTGCCTTTACACTTCTACTATAAAATTTAGGCTCACTCTCAACATTCTAACTATGATAGAACAAAAGATTGGTCGAAGACTGAGTAGGGATGGGATTTCTCATGGTGGAGAATTGAGATTTAAGAGGTGGGATAAGTCAAGACTGATTACTAGGATTGCTTCATTCTAACCATATCATCAATCAAAACCTACAACATTTTAGTGAGCTCATTTATCTCAAGATATTGAGAGTTGGAAGATGTTGCAACAACATAACTTTCTTATTTATGTTTCCTTCCTTAATGATCATTTTCTTGAATCTCGAAAACCTTTCTTAAAGATTTTTTTTTTCTTCCAATTTCTTAGTATCAATGAACATTTGGTCCAAAGTAAAAGACTTTCTTTCTCAAAAGAAAAAAAAAAATCATCCTCATGAGTTATTGCATAAGTTACCTTAATAACCACTTTTAAAGGATCACTATAAACAAGGATTTAAGTATATATTTTCTAAAATATTCTACTTAAAATTTGAACAAACTCACCTCTTTCTCTCATCTAAGAAGCAAACTAAATCAAATAACATCGACAATCTTTCCTTTGCATTTACCATATTTATATATAATTGATTTTGTTATTAGAGTGTCTCCATTAAAGGGATGAAGTGATATTTATTTAAATTTTTATTTTTTAATCTAAAATTTTAAAAAAATTCGATAGTTTATAATTCAAATTGGTTGATAACTTTTTTATATTTTAATTTTAATTTTATAATTTAAAGTTTTTAGAATCAATGTTTTTTATTAAAAACATTACAATATATTTTAATTCATTTTAATCGTTCATAAAACTTTAATTGAAATTATTTATTTATTTTTTCTATTGAATACAAATTTAAATAAACATAAAAAATACTTTATTGAGTTAGCGTTTTGAAAATAATTAATGTTAGTGTTTTAAAAACAACATATATATTAATGATTTTCAAGTTATTTATAATTAATTATTTAAATTATTTTAGTTTTAAATTTAATTAATTTAAAAATTATTGTTTTAATTTTTTAAAATTTAAATAATTTAAAATTTATTAAATATATATTTTACAAAATTCAAAATCATTTAATAAATAAAATAAATTTTTAAATTTATCAAACATTATTCAAATACTCGAAATTAATGAAAAATCTTACCACTTCCATTCAAATCATGATAAAGAAGTAAATATGTGAGGATATGTAATAATATGGTTCTGTACAAAATATTGTTCTATAAAAATATGGTTCTAATACATGTCGTAATCAGATCTCGCCATATATCACTGCTGGGGATGACGATGCCTGCTAAAAATACAAATTTCTTAAAAATAACCATCCGGTCCCAAAAATTTGAAACTTGTTGAAATTGATCCAAACTCTCCACAAATGCTCGGGACGACTAAGGGACCCCCATCGCGTGTCTATTGCTAAAAATAGAAAGTTATCTGCATGTCCATGAATTTATACTCATTGGATTTGATTTTCCGCAAGGAATACGAATCCACAATCATCATTGACATGCGAGCCTTGGTGCTCAACCTGCTAAAAATAGTAAATTGTGCCAAATCATCTCGGAAAAGATCCGAAAGACTTTGAATGTCTCAAGGATCAATGATATGTGCTCATAATATGAATCTGGGGTTTGGATCCCAAACTGCTAAAAATAGAAAGTTCCTGCATGTCGCATGGGAAAGTGCTATCGAGCCTAGAATCATGCAAGGACTCTCCCTGTATGCTCAGATTTTCTCCAAACTATCAAGAGACCCACTCAAAATTGTGTCTCCTAAAAAGTAGCAATGCCTATTGCTTGTAGACATCTCTCTCAAAAGGTATGGAAACCAGGTCAACTCTAACTCTAAAACAAACAACCATGTACCGATCATATACTTGTCTCTCGTGGGAGCCAACCTTTGCTAACCATAAGTGCTAAAGTCTAGGAGAAGCTTAGAATTCCATCCAAATGAATGCATGTTGGCTCTTAACCCTCATGATTTTCAAGGGTCAAAATCTAGGGGTTAACACGCCCTCAGGTTGACCCGTGAGGGCCTGCCAAATTAGGGTTACAAAACAACCCTTGCACTCTGCATCTCCAAAAATTTCTCTCTTTCCTCGTACTTTCTTCGCTGCCTCAGAATTGTCGTCATATTCACCAATCAACCAAGATACTAGACCATAAAATTCTCACAAGATAGATATTCAATGTAAGTGTGCGTGTACTTATGAGATACTGCTTGAGGTGTTTATATACTTTTTCATAGTAACCTCTTTCCTTAATCTTAGGGATTCTAGTACTTTCTTGTCACAACCACTTTACCCTTTCAATAATGACTTGTAACCAACTAGGGGCTTATTGACCATTCTTTGGGGCTTCCAACTTCACAAGGCCATATCTCCCTAACTGTGAGGAACCACGTGGCGTACCACATATCACTGAAAATGGAACGACAAGGACCGGCCATCTATGAGTGTCTCACCTATTTACACTGTCCTTCATGTCCACATTCCTCAACCAAATTCGAGTACCGTAGCCAGACCTCCAAAGCTTCATGTAGACTTCATCAAATGCACCTGACACATATGTTGACATCAACCACTCCATCAATGACAACTAACTCAGCATCAATATCGACCATATCTATAGGGATTCCATACTTCTCCAAGGTTTGAAATCAATCTCTAAGGGTTGACATCAATGAAAACCAATTGTCCAAACAAACTGACTCACCATCAATATCGACCATATCTATAGGGATTCCATACTTCTCCAAGGTTTGAAATCAATCTCTAAGGGTTGACATCAATGAAAACCAATTTTCCAAACAAACTGTCCAACAGGTTGTTGGTAAACCACCCAAACAATCCATGGAAATGATTTCCCAAGGTCAAGTGGGTACATGTAATGGATGGTGTAGAACTTGCTTTCTATTATTGGTATTGATAGTACAACAAAGCATGGATCCTATAATACTTCGAGCTACATCTTCTTTCATTCTGAGCCAATAAACATACCTTTGTAAGTTGACAATTATCTTCCTAACACCAAAATTTATTGCAACCTTGGGTGGGTGAGACTCTTTGATAAGCTAAAGTATTTCACCTTTAGGAACACAAAACTTTTATATCTTGTAGAGTAACCCATTTTGGAGATGGTATTCAACATTTTTTTCTTCAAAAAATAGCACGGGAAACCCCAAGTACTTCCCGACTTCGTGGATAGTAAATGTAGTAAACCGCAAACCCTGATTACGGGGCCTAACCCCAAGGGGGAACACGAGATTCAAACACATGACCTCCTCCACTAGGGATAACTTCACGTTTGGCTCATAACCACTTGAGCTAACCCTTGAGGCTAGATGGTAGTCAACCTTACTATCACCTTCTTCTACATGAATTTGTCCATGTAGCTATTGAAACACCTCTTTAAAGTCCTCATCTTCTCGATATTCCTATTTGTATGCATCATGGGTAAATAGATCCATGTGCATAAGAGTTCCCAAAGATATAATATTGGATGTGGGTGGCCTTGAAAGCATGTCTTCCAAGTTATTAGTGTTTCTCTTCTTATCTTTCATGACTAGATGAAATTGCCGCAAAAACCCCATCCACTTGTAATGTCTAGTTTGTTGAAGATTACTCTAGGAATTCAAATATTTCAATGAATGCTAATAAGTGTGGGTAATGGTTTCCTTTCCCGTCAAATAGTGCTTCCATTTCTAACAACTTGAACCAAGGCATATAGTTCCTTATCATATGTAGGGCAGCTCAGGAATTCCTGATGAAACATCTTAGAATGATAGCATAATGTCTTACCTCCCTACATCAAGACCGCTCCCATAGCATATCCACTTGCATTTGTGTCCAATTCGAAGGGCTTACACAAGTTAGGTAATGTGAGAACTAGTGTTGGTTGATATTCTGTTTAAGCTCATCGAAATTTTTTTGTTGATTATTTCCCCACTGGAAACTCTTACCATTGGATTTTATGGCATGGAGTGGTGCAACTACTACTAAAAATAATTCTATGAACTTTCATAAGTATTGTGCTACCCCAAAAAATCTCCTAAATTCATGTACATTAATAGGAATTAGCCACTTTAAGATGAAATCCATCTTTGCAGGATCTATATTGAGTTCACCTCCACCAATCACATACCCTAATTAAACCATTGATTGTTGAGAAAACTCACATTTATTAAGGTTAGCCAACAACTAATTCTTTTTCAGAGTCTCTAACACCTACATAAGATGAAAGATGTGATCTTACCATGTAGAGATATAAACCAATATGTCATCCAAATATACAATTTCAAATGAATTTAAACATGATTATAATACATCATCCGTCAATCACAAAAATGTCATTGGTGCATTACATAAACCAAAAGACATGACCAAACATTCATACAAACGTTGCTTTTTCATGAAGGCAATATTCCAAGTGTCTTCTTCTTTAACACGTACCTGGTGGTATATTGATTTGAGATGCATCTTGGTGAAGTACTTGGCATGCTACAACTGGTCTAACAAATCATCAATCTTGGGTAGAGGGTGTCGATTCTTTAGTGTGATCTTGTTTAGATATCTGTATTTGATACACATTCACCAAGTCCCATCTTTCTTTTGTACTATAATGATAGGTGACCACAATATGAAGTGATTGGTTGAATTACTCCCTACTCTAACAATTGTTTCAACTGTTTCTTCACTTTGTCTACTTCTAGAATAGATTGTCTATAAAGCCCAATATTTGAGAATGGGGAGTCAGGTAACAATTGTATATCGTGTTCCAATTACCTCTTATGTAGTAACCCTTTAGGTTCTTGTAACACTCCATTGTATTCCTACAACAACTCCTGCAACTATTTTTTCTACTCTTTAGTACATCCCTCCAAGGATGCCTTTATTCTTATTGATTCCTACCCATGCTGATTCTCTCTTAAGAAAAGTAGTACATATTTCTTACTAGAATTGATTAACGTTTTGGCTTGATTGACACTTCCCAAAGAGGTCTTTTATTTATCTTTGTGTGCACTAATGATGTAATACTTCCCATCCTTGATTAGGTGGCATTATTTTTCTCTTCGCATGAATATTGTATCCCTCATATACATGCAGGGGCTTCCAAACACTACACCACACACGTCAAGGGGTACTACATCTAAATTCACTTCATCAATAAAATATACACTTATAGAAAACTCGATCTTGCACTATTTAGTGACTTTGATCTCTACATCCTTATTCACCCATATCAATGGATATGGGCTCAAGTGATCATGAACCTCCAACCTAAGATTTCCAACCAGATCATTTTCTATGAGATTGACCTAAGAATTGAAAGTGAATAGAGTGTTTACCTTGGTATTTTTGACTTGGATATTAATATGGAAGAGTTTTGTCATGTCTTTCTCTTCCTTGTGAAGCGAACTACTCAAAATCACCTCCTTTTGCACTAAAGTGTAGACAATATTCTCATCCACATCTAAGTTGCTCTCTACCTAGTTGTCAGAATCCATGCCTGACAAGTTCTTCTTTTTGGCATCCTTCTTATGGTTCTTCAGATTTATATCTAGATGTAACTTCCAACACTTATATTTAGTTTTACCATCAATATTGTAATGGTTGTAGTGGTTGTTTGGATCCTTTCCTTAATGTGCGATGGTTTCCATCTTCTTGTCTTTTCCTTTCCACTTCTTATTCCCCTACTTGGAAGCATTTTGGTGTCTTTTTGTTTAGAACCAATTGGTTGTCCTTTCTTATGGCCTATGTTCTCCAGGTATTATGTGTGCACACATGCCTCATCAATGATCCTCGGTTTAAAGAGCATCACTTGGTTTTGAAAATGACTATTTATCCCCCCAGGTACTTGAGGAGTATGCCTAGGTTCTTGGGAGAGATACCCAATGTGATCACCATATCCCTGAATTCGATGATCTACTTCTACACACTATATCCTTTCCTCTACCTGAAGGGATTCCGACAAATACACTAGTCCTCTACATACCTAATAGGGTAAAATTGGGACTTGATGAGGGTTTTAAAATCCTCCCACTAAGTTACTAGTGGATCGCCCTCCAACCTAAGTATCTCTATGTGGATTTCCCACCAAGTTAGTGCATGGCCCTCTAGTTTCATTTGGGAAAATTAAMTTTTTTGTTCTTCATCTATATTATGGWYRCTCAAATACACTTCTAACTATTGCAACCAATGTTTCAACTTAATAGTATTGATATCACCTTGATAAGGMTTGATATATACTTTCACTTCCATTTAAAAAAAAGTCTGTGAAGGAGCGATGGTACTGGAACTTGGATTCTCATTCTAAGGATTTTTTTTTTACTCCTTTTATGGGTCTTCAATATCTCTCGATTTGTCATCTGATCCAAATTCCGAGTTAAATCCGCCAACCTCCCTGAAAGGTTCAAACTTATTCGCTGAAGTGGCCATGAGGAGGTCCATGTTGCTGAAGATATTAGTGACTTTCTCTTCCAAACTCACAAACCTATCCTTTTCTACATCGTAAGGGTTTTTATGAATATACTCATTCGCCATGTCTAGGGTTTTGTGACTTCCTTCTTAAGCCAATTTCTCGAGCTTGCAACTTTCCACAAATACCCCAAAGAAAAATGATCGGATACCAATATGATTGTAAACTATCATGGATAATTCATTCGAAAATATCATCACAATAGATCTTATATTATTCTAAAAATATTTTATTATGAAATTTATCTCCTTAGATTTTAGATTTATTATCTCTAGATTATTGGTGAAAATTAATGAAATAACTGAAATACGAAAATCAAAGACTAATAAAATGAACATACCATCCACACAAATGAACATAAGATGTATCATGGGAAACCTGATATGGGAGAAAACCTAGCCAAAAGGTGAGGCATATGCTCTACTCTTTTTTCTTTAGTAATGGAATGCAAATACAAAGACAAAGGCACTCACTTTGGAGATGCTTATGACATTGTGGCCTGAATAGTTGCTATAGAATTGTCTTCCTCCTCTATTATTCCCTCAAATGCCACTCTCATATGATCCATTCAATTATGGAACAAATACAATGCTAAAATAATGGAACCCTTTCTTCTCCTAGTGACCTGGTATTTAACATAGCCTGATAGTTGTCTAGGGTTAGGGTTTTTGCATGTCTCAACCCTCAATTAGTGTTAGGTTTTGGACCTTCTAGAATATTCTTGAAAGTAGGACTATGGATAGACCCACATGTGTGAGTAATGGGGGATGATGTGACATCTACCTAGTACCATGGTGGCCAATAAGGTAGGTCCACTTGCGAGAGGCATGACTTTCACATATGAGCTCAATTTGAGGTGATGTTTACACCGTTGGAAAGGTCTCGATGAGTAGAACAACAACGAGGGTTTGGAAGATATGATCACAAAATTTTGACCCCAAAAAGTGTCATTTTATGCCTCAAAATGGATTTGAAAGGTTCCAAACCCCAAATTTCCAAACAGGGAGATGCTAGAAGGAGGGCCTATGCTCTGCTCTCTTTTCTTTGGTAATGAAGTGTAAATACAAAGAAAGGGTAACTTACCATGTAGTTTCCTATGAAATTGTGGCCCAAATGGCTATTACATAATGATATTCCTCCTTTGTTATTCTTTCAAATCCCACTCCTAGATGATCTACTCAATTATGGTGTTGGAAATGTAAGATGTTAGGGTTAATTGATAAATATGAAAGTTCAAGTAATAGGAAACATTATTAGAATTCCAAGAGACCTTGGAAGATGAATCTAACGGTCACATAAATGTATGTATAAGTGTATCATATTGATTAATAAATGCACTGCACACTTATCTTTAATCTCATGTGTCCAATAGTGGTATTAGAGCGCCTTAGCATTTAGGGCCTGATTCACTATTGTATTTGTCCATAGCATGTATGTGTGTTGAGAAATGACCTCTCTATGCCTTTATGCCTTCTAGTCTAAGAATCCATGTACTTTCCAATTTTCCTAAGAGTTTATTTTCATCCTGCCCACATAAACACCTCTCTGCTTCTATGTCTGTCCTGAGCGCACATTTCATTCTTAGACTTAATGCCTCTCTAATGTATATGGTTTCTTGTCTCTCTATGCAATTTTTTCTGCACCCTCATCCCAATGATCCCCTCTCTTTCTCATGCATGACCTAAGCCAAAGAAATGAACGTACATGAACTCTATCCTAGAGATAAATCGTGTTGGTGCCTACACGTAGGAAAAATAAAAATGACCCATTTCCTTACCTCCACACAAGATATCGATTCCATTATTTTCATTTTCAATCGATTGCAAGACCAATAGTTTTACATTCCCTAGGGTTTAACCCATAACATAGAAAAATGAATAATTAACTAGTTCATTTTCAAAATAATACACTCTACAGAGGAACTAAACAAACTCTTTTCACTCAGCCCTAGAAAAACAACTTGTCAAGAGGAATGTCACCATATACTTTCGGTCGATCGTTCCAAAGATAAGAGCATCAATATGCCAGTTCTGAGGCACATACTCTTCCCAGTTCCGCATCGTGAATCTATAGTTTCTTTTTCATAGGGTTCAAAGACGACTTCATTTTTAGCGGGTTTCTGTCCCTTAGACATCGATATGTGAAGAAAATGTGGTACCATATTGCTCCACTACGACCTTTGGTTGTTTGTGGCCTTTCATATAAGCAGTGACAGACCTGGATACAAACTGAATGGATACTCAACTTGCTATAAATTTGAATCTACTTCAATACGCCCACGCCAATATCGCTCTGTCCCTCCAAAAGCTTATCATAAAATGAATCAACACCATTGTAGCCCTTGTTTTAACATAATATTATTGTGTGGTGGAATTTCTAGAGAGTCGAAAAAAGATGAGCTCAATTCCAAGTATACACATTGATTTCGTAACTGCCAAAGACAAGCTCGAGTCCAAGTATAAGAGTTTACGTTGCCCATCTCATGCATTCAGGAAACATTGAGATTTTATAATTTTTTCTTTTCATTTCCAAAGCCGAGGCAAGTTTTTTTGTGAACCTTGGCCATTTTGTTTTTCATTGTTTAGTTTATTTCATATCTAATTCTTCCCACGAGTGTAGTATCATTCTAGTCTGTCATTTTTCGTGGAGAAAATTCACAAATGTAGTTTGGGCGATTCATACAAGAACCAATGAAGCTCGTACCACCTATATCTATGTGGATCTAGTGCATGCCATTGGATATAACTAAAAATAAGTTTCCATCCAAGTACGGTGACATCCCAATATGAATATAAAGTAAGTCCTCAGAGAAAAAAATCCTTCCCCGTGCAGAACATATTGAGCTCCTGAAATCCTTTTCCTGTTATTTGAGCGTGTCTGATACTCTTTTCATTCTATACCTTGCCAAATATTGAATAAGGAGGTCTAATGATATTGGTGTTAGTATATTTTAATCGTTAAAGGGTGGAGTTGCAAGAAACCCCACGACATCTAATTCTATCTATATGGATCAAGTTGATGAACTGTTAGAGTTACTAAAAACTCTAATCCTCTCTTCTATGTAAAATACAATTACCAATGAGAAAGAAAATCTGCAGTATGTTGTAACATGATTGTAAGTCATGCAAGCCAGGATTATTACAAACTCAAACTTGACTTCTTCACAATGCACTTGAGCGAAAGAATCTTTGACAACATTGTGAACTAGTCCTTGTTCAAAACCCTATTTTATTATACAATGAAGATGATGATGTCGATTCATACCAACAACTAGAACAGGCACTACTCAGTGAGCCATCTCCATATTCAAGTACAAATGAATTTCAACTTTCTCTTTCCAAGCATATCATTAGACCTTGGGAAGAAATAATAAATAACAAGAACATAACCAATATCAGATATGAAAAGGAAGTCATCCTTCATATTCTAGATTATACCAAATCGATCGAGTTCCAAATTGTTGGAATGCTGAAAGAAAGTTCACATTCACCTGTTCTAGTTCAAGAAACTTGCAATAGTAAGGAATCACTATGGATGGATGGATTATTGGTGATGGTCATCACTGTCCAAGAAGACATCTCAGTCATACCAAATAATTTACACTCGAGTATTGACACATCTTGTATTGGACAAATTTTCATCTTCTCAACTTGTCCCTAACATGGGGGAACGACATCAACAATTGAAATTCAGACTTCTAGTTTTTAAATCCCATCAATCAAACAATAAAAAGCGAGCATGACAAGCGAGCGTGATTGGTTTTTGGTTTTCCTTAAACCACCACATAGTAGAAGACTTATAACTTCTACTAGACAACGACTTGTGGTTTCCCTTAAACCTCCACTTGGTAGAAGACTTTCAACTTCTTATACATCACAATTTATGGTCATCTTTAAACCATCATTTGATATCACTTCCACTTGGCAGAAGACACTAGCTTCCAAATTCTATCTAACTTAGGAAATGTTCTGAGAACCATTGAGCCAAGAGCAAGGTTCCAGAGTTTATGGTCATCCTTAAACCACCAGATTGGTTTTTGGTCCTCCTTAAATCACCATTACCAATTAGTAGAAGACACTAACTTATGCTATACATTATGTTCGTATTCATCCAAAAAACCACCAGATTCAGAGAGCACAATCAACCATCGACAACTACACACTTCCACATTTTACCTGCCCACTTTCAAATATTATCTCTCCACCTTGGACTCATATACACCCCTTTGGATAAAAGGGGGGAATGTTGGAAATGTAATCCGTTAGGTTTACTTACTTGACAAATATGAAAGGTCAAGTAATATGAAACATTATTAGAATTTCAAGAGACATTGGAAGATGAATCCAACAGTCACATAAATGTATAGATAAGTTTATCATATCATTAATGAAAGAAACTCACATTTATCTATATTTGTGTGTGTTCAACATATGGAACAAGTACAATGCTAAACAAATGGAACCATTTCTCCTTCTAGTGGTTGAGTATTTAACATAGCCTAATATATGTCTAGGGTTAGGGTTTTTGCATGCCTCAACCCTCAATTAGTGTTAGGTTTTGGACCCTCTATAATTTTCTTTAAAGTACACACATGGCTATTCGCACATGTGTGTTATCACACTTAATTATACTGAGAGGGGGGGGGTGAATCATTATAATACTACTTTTTATTTTCTTATAATATTTATCAAT
>JASDQU010334495.1:0-12705 GCA_032191745.1 Picea mariana
ATGAGTAAATTAATAATTTAAAGAAAATAATTATTTGAGGAAAAAGGGGGATGGACGACACTTGTGCGAAGGAGAATATTTAGAATATTTTTATTAAAACTTAATTTAAAGTTATTTAGGGAAAGTCTGAGGTTTGGACAACTCTATAAAAGAAAGGGGAGATGAGGAAGAAGGGGATCAGTTGTTAGCGTAACGTTATGCTACCGGATTTGTGACTTGACTGATTACTTGTGAGGAGTTGGGATTTCTCAGCTCAGATAGGAGTGGTAGCTCGGCCTTGCGAGGCGAGCTGGGAAGCTAGACGTATGATCTGGATAGTGTGTGGTCCCTTTGCAGCTCAGGGGGCTAAGGGGGAAGCAGAGTACCCCTAGAGATTGGCTAGGAGGTACCGGTGAGGTCTCGATGGTCGGCGAGTGGGAGCGGCACAGAGCGCGGACATCATCGAGGCGGCGATAAGACAACGGTATGAATTGTGTTTGGTAGAGTAGTATGCATTAGGATCTTATGCTTAAATCTGTATGTTGATTGTACGTGGATGTATTCTGTATTGAGCTAGATGTCGTTCGATTTATCTTATTACTAATGTGATGGATTGACAGTTTAATTCTGCTATAGCAATGGAAGTGGTGACTACAGTAAATAANAATTTTTTGCACGAACTGTGAGAATAAAACCGATAGCCTAGCACTAGCAACTGAAACTATGTTTATCTATTACCTCCATGGTTTTACCAAGATCTTCCTCTCCAATGATTTCCACTGTGATCCTTACACTTCTTCTTTACTTCTAGCGGTTGTTGTTTTTCCCGGGTAATGTATAGTCACATCTAAATTTATTGATGAGTAGTGTTACCATCCTTAGCAATTCACTGTTATAGTTAATGAAACGTTGTGCCTAAAGGGATGCATTTTAATGGTGATTTCATTCTGTAATAGACATGTTGTCACCTCTGTTATTTCCTTAAATAAAAAGAAGGAAATTTGAATTCCTTCTGCGATGTTGAATGGGAATCAATTGTAATTTCGTATTTCTGAATTTTCATTTGGCAAATCCACCAGGTGTTTACCCTTTTATTTATTTCCTGTATATTGATCCGTAGGAAGAGTTGTGAACCCTGGGCTTTCGTTGGTTTAACAGGAATTTTGTGTGTTGCATCCCATTGACTAGATGCGTTCTACATTACCCTTACCTTTGCATTTTGAGCCACTCCTGCCAGGAAATTTTCCCTTCAGCATTTTACCCGAGCACTTCATGATCATTACCTGTGATTCAGTCCCGGTGTTTACCTAAACAATGGGAGGTTATTTTTATTTGTTGACCGAAATTCCCTTTACCGTCAGCTGCCATGATTGCATAACAATCCCAACTTTCTCCTTACTACGATTTTGTTGGTTACCATCACCTTGCACTAATTCATTGGCTGAACGTTTTACCCTACAATCCGCACAACATCATTTTGGGTAATTACTCACTATTCACTCAGCTTTTACCGCTCACGCCGTTTACCCGCAATAATACCCCTGTTCGCCCAACATCTTCCTTTTTCTCTGCTACATTTACTAAATCACACCACGCATCTGCTAGGTTGGGTTGCCAAGCGTTACCCCAGTTCTGATAGCATCCCTAGATTGCGCTGGTTAGGCTTTGGGTAGATATAGATGTGGGGACGGTGCTAACACTTAACAACCTTTCCCGTTGAATACTCACAGCACCATCATGGTTCCCACTTGAGTCACACCGTGAAGATCGCCACCTACCCTGCCTTGTTTTAATGCAATAATAACATACTTATGGGTATGCGTGAATGAGAATTGATTGTGGATAAACGCAGTGTTCTAGCCCGCGACTGGTGCTCGAGACAGATAGTGAACAATTGGCGCGACTGGTAGAAATTGTCGTGGCAATTTTACCTCTGTTTACTACTTTTAATGAGTGTGGGAACGACATCTGTACAAATTTTAGCTTGCGTTCCTACCAGCTGTAGCTGACACCACTCTAGCAGTAAACGGGTAACGATTCTTGTTGATCTAAAATTTTTACCTTTAGTTGAATATTTTGTGTTGTCCTTTTAAACCTAAATTTAATAGTATACAGTTTCAAAAGTACCTTTAATTTAGTTCAAATTTGGCATTTACCAGTCATTTAACCTTACTGTTTACCATTTGTTTTAAATTTTAGGTGAACTTTATGATTCTACTTTTTACAATTCAGAATGACAGCGATTCTGTAATGATTAAAAATATTTATAGACTTCAATGTGATTTAGGGGCATCGTTGTCACATTCTCTTGAGAAGGGTTGTATTATAGTTCCTTCCAATCTATCACATAGTTGGTAGGTCACATAACAGTCAGAATTTGGATATATAACCCCTTATATACCAACCATCTTTTCCTATTAAATCTAGCAGTTCTGTCTCAAATTTGGGATAAGAAGAATTTGGCTTAATATAAACTTTAGCGGGTAATGTCTTCATGTAATTTGTGTATTGTTTTAATCATTGTTTAGTGTGTATCGTCTTGATATATATTGAGCAATTTTATTAACATAATTTGGATATCGCCTAGTATGATTGGGTATCCATTTACTAAACCCTGATTGTAATTCGTTCCCATTTGTTCATCCTTGTAACTAAATCGAAATCTAGTTGAATATCCTCTTAACTAGTTGTTCTTTAGAATTATTTAAAAAAAAAAGGGCTCTGAATGTAAACAAGTTCGTGTATGTCAATATTTACACCTTTACCTCAGTGCAAGGTTGAAACCATTATTTTAAAAACTAAACCCTTCTTAGTTGCTCTTAGTCAACAACATGTTAAGTATACTTTCTAAACTACTTCAAATTTCATTGTTCTAATGGGATAAACGGAATAACGATATGATATGGTTCACTAACTCCTTTGTCTTAAATTAGATAATCGGGTTAATTTCAGGGTTAGTACTATAATTGGAATTGTCCGAACTCACAGTTGTATGATATCAGACTCTTCGATCTGATAAAGCTAGTCGCTCTGTATATAAGTCTGTGTGTGTGATTATTTTCTGTGTAAAGAATCAAGTGTTGTATCAAGAGTCTTGGGCCCTTTAAAGGCAGGGTTCCCACTCTTGCGACACACCTCTAAGGTTGTATCAGTAGTCACAGGCTCTTTAAAGGAAGAGTTCCCACCACTGCGACCTCCTGACAAAGATTACTAGTTTCTGCCTGAGCAGTCAGCCAGGAGCCTATCTGATATTCTCTCTCTCCGGAGCAGAGAACTAAGATTAAATGCCCTGCTTTCCTGTGCAGAAATAGTAAAATCTACTATTATGGATTCTTCCATCTGTGCCCGTACTGTACATAACACACTATGTCGCTTAATGCTTGCAGTTACTGATTGTGCACCTTATGTCTTCTTGTTGTGATCATCGTGGTTGCGTCTTGTTAGTCGTCGGGTGGAGAAATAGAGTCGAATATGTTTGTTTACCTAGCACGCGTGCACACACTTGTTAAAAACACACAAAAAAAATTCACTTGTTATATGAGGTTTGTAGTCATGACGAACGGGAGGTTCGTTACATATACAGCAACAAACAGTTAAAACAATTAAAAACACCTGGAATTTTTAATGTCTTTATTGGAACTCCTTTCTTATTCACCAAAAAAGTGCATGAAATTGTTCCTATGTTGGCAACACATGACGATCTAGGAAATGAACTGACATTGTCATCACTGCCACTGCCACCAGCTCCTGCGTGTGGCTCTGCCACCTCCGGCTGAAGGGGTATGTCATGCTCATGGTCCCCAGCTATAAGTGTGGACCCAGTTTGAGTATGAATGGGATCAATTGTAGGTGGAGTATTGAATAGCCTAGCCAGTATATGTTGGCTCGTGATGGATGGACGTTTTGGTGTACTCTCTGCAACATGACTATTACCAACATCTACTGCAGGAGCCGACTGAATCGGAGCCAAAATATCCTATATAAGAAAGAAAAAGTCTTTTTGATTAGAAAATGTAAAATTTATAAACATGATACGTTCATAATTGAACTTACGACTAAAAAACAATCACTTTAAGATATGGTTATTACCTTATGTTTTTGAAGGTCTTCCTTCAACTGCTCTATCCTTTCTTTAGTTTCTTTATTTTGATCTTTACTTACAATCAAGCGAAGGATTTCTATGTTCATTTTTTTGATGATTTTTTTGTTTCTTACCATTATGTTGGGGTCATCCAACAAGTCATCGTCGACCCAATCATCACAACCATGGCCCGTGGACTACATATTTCAAGAAAGAAAAGTTATTTTCAATTATATAAACAAATAATATATTTCACATTAAATGTAATTCAGAAATGTTAATCATATGCCTGTTCTGGGGGGGATGGAGATTTTCCATGATCATCCTACCAAGAATTAGGTGTTAGAAATCCATAACAAATGAAATGACTCATGCAAACTCACAGAGTATGATGTGAATTATAGTGAAGTGCATTGCCTGTAATTTACCTATTTTGAGGGGTCGACTGGTGCTTTTCCACGATCAGCCTATCAAGAATTAGGTGTTAGAAATCTATAACAAATGAAATGACTCATGAAAACACTAAGAGTATGATGTGCATAAGATTTATGTGTTAGAAATACATAACAAATAAACATCATAAACAACGATAAATTTACAAACAACGGGAATACAAATTTACAAACTGCACCACATCACATCATGATAAGTAAACATAATAGATTTCAAATTACCGCCCCCATAATAGCAATGTCTGTATGTATTTGATTCAAGTTGTAATCAATCAACAACTACTCCCCTGCAGTTATTGATTTTATTATGCATACGAATACACAGTTTCGTTCCCGCCCCTCAAATATGCAATTGGGTTGCTTATTTGTTGTCTCGGGTCGTGTACTATTTATAAATCCCTCAATATTGCCTGATGCCTTTGGCCTTCCGTCAATATACATAGACCCTCCTTTGTTTCTATCGTTGTCTCTTAGTTGTATATAATTTGCAGCCACTCCGTATATCCGCATACCTTGCGTATTGTAACATCCCGCTCTGGCGCACTGAGTGAACTTATTCTTTGAGGACACTTGCTCGCAAGTGATCCAGATTATTATGATATTAAAACATTGTCTTTGATTATGATGCGTCATGGGTAGATGACATGTAGTTTTACTACATTGACATAGACAGGTGCTATTGACTTGGTTTTTTTGAGTGTGCATGGTTTTGGACCTTGAGGATGCAGAGGCATCGATGGAACCCCTTGGACTCCGGATTGAGTCAGGGAGTGTGCTATTTGGGTTTGATTGATTTACTGTGATATTAGTACATTTGAGATGATGATATGATGTGGACATGTTCTGACATGATTTGTTGATGATGCAGGCCGACGATAGCTTGCCGACCAGACTCACATATGGAGTAAAGGGGTCACACACGACTACCAAAGAGGTTGAGAGAGAGGTGTGGATAGCAGCCCTGCCACAGCCTACTAGCACTCTCGTCGTGGCTCTAACTGTAGGTTAACAATTACCTAGTTCGAGGGGACCCACGATGCCACGAGGGCAGACTGCGACAATCGCTCGCAATGATTCTAAGAGACGCGCAATAAGGAGGGGGCCTTATTCCTTAGAATCCCTTAGTCTCCCACAAGTTCACTTGGCAGAGTGTTGACTCCAGGGGTTATTGACGTCTACCAATCATTCAAGAAGCGAGTGGCACCCTTGGAGAACGTGGTGCATCCTAAAGGGCACGTTGTGCAAAAGAAACAAAAGAAGCGAGTGGCACCCTTGGAGCATGTGGTGCATCCTGAAGGGCACATCGCGCAAAGAAACAAAAGTGGCGAGTGGCACCCTTGGAGCACGTAGTGCGTCCTGAAAGGCACGTCGCGTTGATGATGATAAAGGAACGAACCTAGATGTCCCTAAGACAAATATATCATTAAGAAATTTTAAAACAAATTCCCTAATTAAAATGTCCCCAGTTCAGAATCTAAGTCCTAAGTCTAAAACTTCGCTAGGGGTAAAATTTTGTCTACCCTTAAGAAAATATCTCTTAAAAAAAAATAATAATAATAAAGTTTAAAATAAATTTAAAAAAACCACTTAAGTAATAATTGTGGACTTCATAAATTTTTGGGTAAAATGAAGAGAGTAAGAACTTAAATAAAATCTAAGGATATAAAAGGTAAAGAAGAAATTAATTATTTAACTGGTGAAAGTGTAAAAATATATTAAATTAATAAAAATAAATAAAGGAGGTTAAATTGCTTCCTGGCCGCATTTTGGTAATTATGGATGTTCGCTTTGTATTTTTCCTTCCTGTGCAAAACAATGGGACACAAATGCCTCAGTCATTGACAACGATCTTGAGCGTTGTGTGTTCTAGACGTGCCTGCTGCAGCTCCAGCAACTTGATAGTAATCATGGATGACAGGGAATCACTTTCAAGGGCGCGACTGGTGGAAATCTTTATGGCCAGTTTTTATGGCTAATCCTGGGCGCAGTGGTTATGATGGTCGTTGGGTGGCAATCTTAAATTCTGCGTTATATCACTGACCTTGAAATCTGTGCAACCATTAACTTACCTCATTAATTCCTTTTATTATTTTTCTGGTTATTGACACATCTCATAGCTATTCATTGTCTGTGTGTGATTTTATTCTTATAAACACATGCTGGCCACTTGACCTGTAGATGTTTAGCAAGAAAGTTAATTCATTACCCTTATTTCTGTTATTGATTTATGTAAGGTTGTAACCCATTAACTAAGACCATGTCTCAAATAGAGCCTGCAAATCACCACTTTTTACTTAAGGTTAGTTGCCGAGAAAAACATGTGGTGGTTAAGTAAATATTTTGATGATAATAATTGCCTTAGTAAACTCAATTGTCTGGATTAACATGTATTTCATATATCTAATAATAATTCATTATATAGAGGAGATGATCTTGGAACTCTTGAGCTTATGTGCGTTTTAACAATTTTCAACATTTAAACCTTAAATCTTGAACTAACGAATGATTTGAAAAGATCCCTTTTTACGATGGATATTGGAAATTTTACTTCATTTGGAGAGTATCACTTTACATACATTGATTTTAGTATATAGTTAACAAATTTAATTGACACATCCTTAATTAAATGTTACTCAATAGAGTTATTATGTATATATTGACCTTAAGTTAATTTAGATTGATGCTCACAAGACATTCATTGCTTGTAGCGTTAACTGCAATTTTGTCAAGAAATAATTTGTCTAAATATTGATATTTAGGACTGCGATTATGATAATCTAGATTGATTAAACTCTTCCATCCTCAGTTGTAAGTGTGATTACTCTATGATGAGATCGATGATTGTAGCCTCTGTTAAATTTAGCTAGATGAATGGATTGATTGTGATTGGTTTTGGAAATCGGATTTCTTGCGCCTTGTAGCTAGAATGATTGATTAAATTGTGTTCTAATGCACTAATAAATATTGATGATGATGGATTGATTTAGAACTAGATTATTAATGCGTGGTTAATTAAAGTTAATTCATGATGGTTAACAGTAAAGAGTACTCTCACCCATGGTTAATTGATTTTATGTTGATAGAACGAATCTTAGTTGATCGTTGATGTTGGTGGATTTAACATTTTTAGTTTTGGTCTTGATAGTGTTGGTGGGATGTAGACACCTCCGTGTTCCTCAGAATAGTCGCCAGCCCTGAGACCTTAAACGGTTAAAATCGATGAGAACCTAGGCTTGAGAGTTGCTTTTGTGTCTTGGAGGTCCTAACCATTGCAGGGTAGGACGGGAGGGTAGTCAGTCTTATTTATTGTCGGTTGATTGTCGTTCATTGCTTGCAGATGATTGATGTGCGTCTTAGATCGTTATGTTGTTATTGCAGTTGCATGCACCATGTTCGTCGTCGTATGGTGACTCTGATTCGAATGCATTTATTATCCGTGTACACACGTGCACACACACACAAAAAAAAAATGCACTTGTTATAAGAGGTTGTCATCGTAACGAGGAGGTTTGTTACATGTATATTGGACTAGATTCATCAAATCTCTATAATTGTAACAAGGCTCGACATACTCCATCAATTCAGTTATTCTACCGTCAAAAAACTTTATGCCATCCATGGAAAATATCCCCAAGCCATGTAACGATGATGGAGCAATGTGATATATCCTCTCGTCCAAAAAAAAATTAGTGTTTACTTGAGGAAGGTCCTTGGGTACCCATCGTTTCACTAAATGTTTGTACCTCAAGGGCACCTCGATGTCGTCTATGCTCTCATCATCATAAGAGCAGGACCCCCCTTCAGCAAGAAAAAATTCCATGTGTCTATGGAATTTTCTTCTGATCTTCTCACCTCTAGTTGATCTCTGTCTACCTGAAATTTCCTCTCTCAATGAAGACAGATCTAACAAATAACTGTTTGCTTGTACCTGTAGTCCATCGAATGAGGGAGAAGTTAATAAGAATGCCCCTTTCAATTCTAGTAATGATAATTATGTAGGATACAAGGATGACAAAAGGCAAACAACAAATATGCATTCTTCTTAAATGGAAGATTGATCAACTTGTATTATAAGGGGCAAATTGATCAACTCGTATTTGTGATGTAGAGAGACCAAGTGACATATCAAGTTGGTTCAAAAAAAAGCAATGAATCCACACAAAAGTAGGCCACAATTAATAATAAGCCTCGAGTATGGTCTTGTTACTCCTCACTGATCTTGTTTGGATTCTATGGGTTGTTGGAGTCGGGAGTTTGAGGAACAATTGGTCTATATCTTGTCCGTATATGTGTTTAAGGTAGGAACCCATATCGATATTGCATTTGAATTGGAGAATTATTGGTTGCTTGTGCTTTGGCTTGGGTTACTATTGTGGTAAAATTGGGATTGTGTATCTCTTCCATACTCTTTGTTTCTTGTTGTGAAATTATTTAAAACTATCCTTGACCCTTTTATAGGTTTTCTTCTTCCTTATTCTGGACACACCTTTGTTGTGATTTTGAGCTCCTTATATGGGCAATTCTAAAGCCCCATCTTGTCCATTACTTATGTCTACACCTAGCTCGGGTCCTAGCTTACTATGGTTTCCTCTAGGAATTACTTGAATTTTATGAATTGACCCATGGGTTGCTTAACTATGGCTTGGTTTAAAGTTTAATTCTACCTATTGAATGCTCATCTCTTGTAAATGTTTGGTTCTACCTACATGTGTTAATTACCCTACATCAAATACTTGCTACTATTATGTATATGGTTGGGATATCATTCTCATGACCTCTTGGCCATGTGTTATGTTCATTGTTATATTTATTTTTAGACACTATCTATTTGGCATTGGCCCTATCTCTTACTACTTGGAAAACAATATTTTGGGTAGTTTGTGCATGTGATCTAACCTAGAAACCCATGTTTATTCTTATTTATACTTGTTGATTCCTAGCTATATTGATGCTCACTTTATTTTGATGTCATTTATGTAGGCCTAAAATTTATTTTCAAATGGGAATTATTAGTGTCAAACCCTTAACTCGACTAGTTTTTTTGAATATTGTTTGTGCTTGGGTTAGCTCATTGCATCACTATTTTGTGATGGTCGTGTTTATGTGTTTTAGTTGGGCTTGTTATTCCTCTTTTCAAGGGGAAGATGAATAGCAATATATAATTTTACGATCCCCACCCAGAGGTGTCTACTCACCTCAAGCCTATGCCAAGGATAGCTCAATCCTCCTCTTTCAAATTAGGACATGCTTCTCCTTCGTCCTATGCCTATTTTAGTTTGCATTTACACTCAATGATTGGAAGACTAATGGTTATTTATTTTTTTATCTGGTGAATTACATTTTTTTGCATAATGGGAATGTAGACTTTCAGTTTGAGTAATATGGATGAGACTACATTTGTATTGATATGCGATATGTTCTACTTATATTCTCATGCTTATTTTATGTTTGTATCTTGCTCATGACTTAGAGGCGGTACCATGATGATGGTATATGTTTGATTTATTTGGAAGAAATATGTGGGAAATCTTATGTCTAGGTTTGAAATAATATGAGCATGACATTATTTGATTTTCTTGTCATTTAAATGTTATGTTTTCTTTATTATGATTATAAAGAAGAATATATAAGGGGATTAATGTAGTCATAAGGGGATTAGTGTAGTCATAGGGGATTAATACAATCATAAGGGGATTAAAGGAGTCATAAAGGGTCTAATTTGGATTTTTAAGGTTGTTACAAGCTCCAGGATCTCACAATTCATGGTAGTTTTGGTTTTTCAACTTCACTTGGTGGTGGATCTTGTTTACTTGAGTTCTTTCTCCTAACTTGAGAACCTTAGAAATGTTATGTTTAATTTTTTTTCTCTCACTTTGGAAACCCTAAAAGGTCAATTATACTATATATTCCTATTATATTCTCCTAAAAGAGACAACAATGCAACTCGCATGTTACCAAGAATTTTCCAAATGCAAGGGCCCTGCCAGGAAGCCACGGTGATCACCCAAACTCCAAGATGAGTGGAGAAGAGTTCTCTTTCAAAGTGCCTCCCAAGATGAGCTGCACTACCGCTTACCGCTCATGTGCTACCGAGCAACATGTGATAACAAGCCGAAAACCAACCAACACTGCAAATGGCCCTAAGACAATCTTCGAGTGGACTCAGTAGGTAGCTCCATTTTATCACTCACATCACCCCTCGCACAAAATGTCAAATCCAACAAAACAAAACCGAAGAGTCAGGGACATAGCTCATGTGGGGAAAAACTCAGGGTTCCGCAAAAAGCAACACCAAGCGAGTTAGTAAGAGGGGTGCCCACACGAGAAATAGTAACGAAAACAGGTTAGAGTGCGCAGAGGAAAAACTCAAGTTTGCAAGAGGGGCACCCAAACAAGAAAAATGAAGAGCCAACGACACATGTGTGGTGGGAAAAAAACTTGGGGTTTCCCGAATGCAATAAGGAGTCCACATTTATTCATTCATTTTCCAAATCGAAACTCTCGGAATGAAATTACTCACCATTCTTTGTTCCTTGTGAATATTGGCTTGAAGTCGAGGTCTCTATCTCCTTACACATGTAGTGGCTCGAGGTCTATGTCTCCTTGCACCGCAATGGCCGAGTTCACTTTCTCCTTGCGCCGCAGTGGCCAAGGTCACTTTCTCCTTGCAACGCAGTCGTGAGGTGACAATCGCTGACGATATTTTAGGGGTTGGAATGGCTCCGGTACTAAGATACGAAGGTCCCGAAACCCTGGATGGCTCCCGAAGCAAAGACCTTTGAAATGGGCGTGGGAAAGAAGGCAAGAGAGACAAACCTCTGTTTCATGGACTTGTCAATACATAAACTCCTTCAAGTCAAACATTCGACTCCCGTGTCCAAGTGGAAGCCTACTTATGTATTAGGTTTTCAAAATAAATATAAATAATGAATGGTTGTGAGAATATCATGTATCCACAAATTTATTTCATTAAAGTTTGGATTAGAACTAAGTAATATTGGTCTAATAGTGAAATATTTATACACCCAAGTTTGCACTCTTCAAATTATTTCCTGTGAACAAGTTCTAGGCATGGACTTAATAAATATAAAGGCTCTATAATTTTATGTCCTATTATTCATCAATTTTTACTTGCTTTCTAGATGGTTGAAGAATTGAATAGGCCTTTGCATGACATAGATATTATAACTTTTCTTCAAATTATTCCCCTAACACAAGATTTAGCACCAACTTGATAAAGGTATGACTTGTAAATTAGTTTAATTAATTTGGTATTTTGTGTCCTTAAGTTGATTTTATATGAAATAATACCGAGCCAACCTATCCCCTTAAAAAAAGTGATGGGTGATGATCCTAGTAATTTCCCTATTTTTCTCATCAATTTTTCCTCATTTAATTCCTAAATTTGAGTCTTTCACCTTTCGCCTTATGCCTTTTTAATTAAATTCATGCATCATATGACCCTTGGGATGTTACACATTTATGCTACAAATTTCATGTCTTAATGAATTATTTTGCTAGATAAGAGGGTAGAATGCATGAATTTGTGTGTTGGAACGATGATTAGAAATGATGTTCGAGGTTACCTATTGGTTCCAGACATTGATATGGATGAGTATTTTTTACAGTTAGGAGAGTTACAATCAACTTTGTCATCTTATAACATGATATGAGTTTCTCATCAACATTTTGATATGTTTTGTTTACAAGCTCAACTAATGGACATGGGGAAGTTGTTGTCAAGTTCCACAAAAAAGTAGATGAAACCTTCTCTTCTACATGTTGATGAGTTGACATGATGCTTTGGAGGAAAATTCTCTTTGTATGCACACATTTCAAAAGAAGGTTAAATATTTTCATATGTAACTCTCCTAGAATTATAGTAGTGCACATCTTGTTAGGATATTTAGACACTTAGGAGTTAGTTAAGATCTACTTGGTCTAATATGTCATTAGGTAAAAGTGTGTTTCTTTAGTATGCATTAGTATGCATTTGTAGTTAGGCAATCCGACGGTCACGATACGTTCCCGACATAGAGTGATCCGACGGTTCATACTCTCCTCGATCTTAACGGTCATTGATCCGTGGCTTAGCACCCGATTGGTCCATGATCTCTATTTAAAGAGCATGGAGGGTCATTTTCCGATGATCGATTGTGAGAAACCCTATTGTAAAATCTCTCTGTAATCCTT
>JASDQU010334497.1:0-12694 GCA_032191745.1 Picea mariana
TTGAACATTGTTTAGTCCTATGGATCCGTGCTAGTGGGAAACCCCCCCCTATGACTACACCAGGGTTCAGAATGTCGGCAGATTGATTGAACATCTAAAAGTCAACTACTTCTCTAAACTACCCCAATCATAAAAAAACTTATATGAAGAAATCAAGGAAAAAGGAGATCGGGTAACTATACCTCGAATCCCATGTTTGGTGATGACATCCTCACACTTGGAAGTTTCATTGACTGCACACCTCCTCCCAGGGCTGACCTGCATCCAAATATTGAAAAACCAAAAAATACAAGCATGTTATTCCATATACAAGTTAGGGTTAGATGTTAGAATGTCAAAAAATAAACCAACAAAAGTATCAAAGACACCATCATTTGGGATAGGAAAAGTAATTATTTTATTAATAACTCAATGATTATACCTTCACAATCAAAGCCAACTACCGTTTCACGAACCTGGTCCGGGCTCATCTTCACCAAGATCCTAGTGAACCTTTGTATAAGATTATCCTCTCAACCTTATGATCTCTTCTTGGGAAGTGAATGGGTCAAATGAAGGGAGAAAGGGCTAATGATGGAATGCTGAGGCAATTCTCACAAAAGGGCTGCAATATCTTAGGCAAGGAGGGGAAGTGAAATCGGGCAGAGTTTCATTGTCTTATGCTTAGATGTGAAATACGACCCCAACACCTCCTTTTATATGACAAAAGAATGGTTATTCAGTTGGGTGATGGGCTATAGTAGGGGGATTAGTTGGTAAACTACCCAATAGCTCATAATCTCAACGAATTCCTTGCAACTTTTTATTTTTTGCAACTTTTGCAAGTATTCACGGGATGCAATTGTGCAACATGCGTATGTAAGCGAGCTGTAGTGGTGCGACAAGCGTATGGACATTTACAATAATGGTGCAAGGCACATACATCTTCAAAAAAATGGTTTTTAAGAAGAGCAACTCAACAGTGCTTTTGCAAAAAATGCAAGTAAGAGGGCCAAAGGCCATGTATGCATGTGTAGAGAAATTTAGGGTTATAACAGATGCCCCCGAATGTGTGAGGTCAGAAGTGAATCTGATGGCCGAAATACATTACAAAATATTCACCAATGTACAAAAATGAGTGAGCCTGGGACCAGAGTTCGGGAGGTGCCATATGAAAAAATAACAATTGTCTCTTGGAGGTGGGCATACCCATGCTAAGGATGAAATAAATCATGGATTCCAATCAAATACACTACAGATCCATGTCATATAAATATATAAAGTGTATCCGCGAGCAATACACAATGGATCTACATCTCAAAATCAAAGATATATAAGTATAGTATCCGTCTTCAAGAAGCCAATAACGCTCGATGGGTGGAGATGAGGTTTTAATAGCTTGAGCAACAACTTCAAGATCTTCAAAAGTCGGGTAGGAGTACAATGTGAGTGTATGAATTCACTACCCAGAGGTCTTCGACGACTCATTGGGAAAAGACAAGAGGATATCGATGATTAGGCAGAGAACTTCGTTGATTTTGAATCAGGACTTGACTGGAATTTTGGGATGGTCGGGTCATGAGGTCAAGAGAGAAACTGCAAAAAGGATGAATCAGGTTGGATGAAACTTTCCTTGGATAAAAAACACGAAAGATGATCAGACTTAGGAAGCATGACATTGACATAAGTTCATGATGGAGGAGGCAACAAAAACTCTCCATGTGTTTGGAAGAGTAACCAAACAGAGGAGGACACAACTCTATGTAGCGAGAACAACTTCCTAAGGTCATATTAGATCCCAATGCTTGACAAACAAATGGAGGGATGTGATTTTTCCAAGGGCGACTCATTGTGTTGCCAAAAAAAGAATACATATTTCTCATCCCCTGTTTTTGGGTTTATTGATTTTTTTTGTCTTTTTCAAATTTTTAAAGAGCTTGAAAAAGAATAAAAGAATGCTATGTTACAAAGGAGGAAATGAGTGTCGCAATAATACTAGTTCTAGGCGCAAGGAACACACTAATGCTTAGAGTAAGGAGACATGTGTAGGGAAAGGAAACTGGGGGAAAATTCCTCCATGGGTCAAGGTGTCAGGTCGCAGAGGCAAAGTGATACAAGGCTTGCGTATAAGGCATGCTTAAAAGGTCTAGTTGAGAGCAACATGGAGCTAGAATTAGGCCAAATATGCAGAGATGTAGATGCGATTAGCAAGACACAATTGAACCCCCTTCAATGTATTTTCAACGAACCCAGAGAAGGTAAGATCAATAGTTTTTTCACATTTAGAGAATCTAAAAAACCGTAAAAGAAGACTCCAAGGAGTACCTTTTTCAGAGATAGTCTAGTCGGTTTGAAAAAGGGTTAAACTTGCATCGAAAAGACGTCTATTCAAAACCATTTTAACGAGTGTGACAAAGACAAGATCACTCGACAATATTTTAAATTTTAAGGAGTCTGAAAAGAGCTTAACTATGGACTCACAACCTTTTTCTAAATTTAGTCCCCTTAGCTCGAAAAAGTATAAAAGTTACCAAGGAGAACTCTCTCGGCAAGATGAATCTCCCGAGGTGTACCTTTTTGCTCTATAATCTACAGGCCAAAAAAAGGGGTAAACTCATGCTAGTAGATGTTCTTTTGGACCAATTTAATGAGTGTAAAGGAGCAAGGTCACTCGACGATCTTTTCAATTTTAGGGAGTCTGAAAAGAGATTAACTATGGACACCACGGGGGTTCCTTTTTTCGTGAGTAATATCCAATTCTTGAAAAAGGTGATAAACCAAAACCAAGGAGCATGTTCCTTTTTCATAAATTTAGTCCCTCAGGCTCGGAAAAGGGTTAAGCTTATACCTGAGAATACTCTTCTAATGAACCGATGCTCCTAGAGTATACCTTTATTCGTACAGTTGACCATCCATACCAAAAAAGGGGAAAACTATCATCAGACAGACGTGCCTTCAAATTTGAGTTTGGCAAGCGTGAAGGGAAATAAGATCGCTCAAAAATATTTTAATTTTTAGAGTCTGAAAAGGTCTTAAAGAAGTCTCCAGAAGGTTATTTTTCTCAGTTAATCCAGACAAGATCGAAAAGAATAAATGCAATCTCGTCGGATGTTGCTTTCAGATTTCAAAGTGAGCTTGAAAGACAACAAAGAATGCTCATTTTGGGAGTCCCGAGGGTGAGGACAAGAGTGATGGTGCATCAGACGAATGAGGCTCAATCTAGTAATCATGCCAGTACTAACAAGGGCTCTCGAGCCTATAGTCATTACTAATAACATGGATGCCAAAATGCAACAAGGATCTATATAGGAAATCCATGTAAAGTTAGGCTCTACCACCTAACCATGACACTTCTAAAGAACATAGAAGGTTTCATGTCACACGTCGATGGGATCGATCCTATGGAAAAGTGGAAAAGACAACGAGATGTAGAAAGTGGAGGTGAAATCCTAACTTATATGCAAAATGTTGGAAAAAACAACTTTTACCAAAGGACCTTTAAAGTGACCCACCTCCCAAAAAGTTACCAATACAAAAGGAAAAAGTGTATCATAACATCCAAAAAGAAACCCAGGGACGTAATTAAATGATTTCCAAGCCAGAAAAAACGACAAAGGGGGTCAAAAAAGTGGCAAAAAGGGCCAAAAAGTCTATAAACAGAAGCTGACAACTCATTTTCACCATTGCAATTTGAAAATTGACCAAAAGGTAAAAAATCCCCTTTACTAAAGAAGTTGATTCCGAGAGCTTCATAGGATGAAACGAACTTCCGCTCAGACCAAGTAAGTACAAATGTATCCCTCTTGCATTTCCACTCCTTCTTTATGCATTTGTTTTTGTTTTTGAGGGGGCACAATCTCCCAAAAAGAGAGGCCCTACATGTATGCGGGTTGTACAAGGACAACCCACGTATGTATGCAAGCATAAAATAGTCTGCTAAAGTACATACACGACTATGGCCAAAACAACCCGCGTACACCCTCAAAAGGCTTGAAAAAATTAAGAATCGAAGAGCTAACTCTTTTTTTATCTGCCATGGGACAGGATGTGTGTCCACTGGAGGGAGAGGGAACATGAGGACATTGATATACTGGTCGATGAGGACCCTGCTTCCATGGGCACATTGAAACAATTTGGGCTATGGAAGTTCTTTTGGTGTCCATTTATGAGGGCACAACCCAGGCTGCTGAATACCCTGGTTGACTACTAACATCCGGATGTAGAGGTATTTATGATAGAGGGACAATCGTTGACTCCAACGACTGATGATATTTACTTCTTGATTGGCCTCTTGAGGAGAGAGGAACCAGTCAATCTGTGGACATTTCCCCCTGGGCCTTTTAACATTGAGGACTACATCAGGATGTACTGTGCGGTCGACATTGAGAAGGTAGGTTCTTAAGTTCCCATTCACAAGATCACCAACTTATCACCGAGAGTGACCCTATTACTTATTGGGTGGATTACTGGATCCACCACCCTTCACCAGGCTTCCCGGACGCACATGCATTGTGTGATTCAGTGCCAGGAGGCACATATATATAACTAGAGTACGACCATGCTCACATGCATGAAGAGGTAGTTGACAGAGTGTCGTGAGCGCAACAACAAGAACTTTGGGTTTGACACCATCCTTTTCTCATTCTTCTTCTTTGAGATTTCCCAGTCTGAGTCACAAAGAGACTGTATGGAGGCATGTGGCCTCCTTCCCAACAATATACAGATGGGAAACACTGCTTCCATGATAGGGGGGAGGGAGGACCATAGAGGCCTTTGATGACAAATTGTTTGACTGGTGGGCACGACATATTCCAATGATAGAGGAATGCCCCTACATTGGAATTAACTTTTCTAGAGATCCAGATATGCCTATGCCTCCTGGAGAGGAGTGAGGAGAGCTAGGTACCAAGTTTTTTATAGTTATTTAATTTTTAATTGTTTTTATATAAATAATTTTTATATGTATCAGAGTACTGACTTTCATGTATTTGTTATGTACAGATGTGGGACCAATGCACCCGACGGACTTCACGAGGACTCGACGACGTCCTTGAATAGAGGTGGGACCAGTAGTCGTAGGGGGGCCTCCAGATGGAGAGCCTGAGAGATTTTTGAGGTGGGTGGAGCGCAACCTCACCGCACTCAATCGTACAGTTCCTATCGCTGAGATCAAGGATCTCCCACCTTCTCTGCAACCTCATGTAGTGGGGGTGCCATAGACTTGGGTCTATATTTTTCGGCATTTGGCCAACGTCTTCATTCACTACGGCAGGGAAAATAGGCCCCGAGCTTAGATAGGATATACTATTATGTGCTGAGGTCACCTTTGTATATTTTTTGAGGGCATAAGCCCCGTGATGTATACCAAACCTTATTTTTTAAGGCATTCATGCCCACCTACGTACTCATGACATTTTAACATATATATATTTACATCTTTATTCGTCTTATAGATCACATTTTTTACAAATGTATGTGCATGTGTATGTGTGCGCAACATGCCAATCTAATACTTGATTAGCTAGAGTATCTGTCATTTGATTCAATCTCCTAGGAACATGGATATACCTAATGTAATGAAAGTAACGTTCTAAGAGACGTACCCTAAGAAAACGTTGGTGCAAAGTAGGATCATAAATGCGGTAAACTCCATTTAACTGGGACACAACCACCTGAGCATCTAAATAGACCTGGAGGTAAGAAATTCCATGCGACAAAGCACCACGAAGAAATTATATCACTATGTTGTACTCGACGACATTGTTTGTGGCGTCATCTAGACAGATACCTCCGGAAGATAACAACTGGCCTCCAGGTGTGAAAATCACCCAAGTTGTGGAAGAAAGCCTCCGAGTGTGTCGGCTAGATTCATCCACGAACCCAAAGAACACTTTCTATTCACTTGGCATCTTCCATAGTGAAAAAGAAGACATAAATAATGACACGTCCATAAAACAAAAAGACAAAAAACTGTATAAGAACTATACATATATACAAGAAGTCACTCAGGCGACCAACCTAAGAGTAATACTTCTTGAGGTAGAGCCCATTTCTAGGCTCCACCGAGGAATTTTGCTCAAAATCAACCAGATGCTAAGCACCCTTTTTTAAGACCTCTTTCATGATGAAAGGTCCAAACCACATGGGTTTGAACTTGCCTGCCCCTAGAGGATCCTTATCTTGATCATAGACTAGGACAAGATTGCCTTCAAAGAAAATCCAAGGACGAACAAATCGATCATATTGACACTTGAATCGTTTCTTATGATCCTCATTGGCTGAGGCTGCATCATGGCATTGCTCATCAAGGTTCTCAAGGTATAATAGGCATTCCTCAAGCAGTAATTCCACTACCAAATTTAAAGACGAGATCTGGCATTCAATAGGAAAGATTGATTCCAGCCCGTATACAAGTTGAAAAGGTGAGAAACTAGTGGTCGTCTTAACAAACATTCAGTAGGCCCATAATGTCATGTACAACATCAAATGCCAAATTGACTTGGCAGAATTGATCGTCCGCTAAAGAATAGTCTTGAGATACTTATTCACAGCTTCAACCAGACCATTCTCTTGTGAGTAGTAGGGTGATGAATGTTCTTGCCTCAACCCAAGATTTGATGTTAAATTAATCATCATTTTGTTTTGGAAGTGACTACCATGGTCAATGACAATCTCCTTCAGGATGCCAAACCTTGCTACTATCTGGTTAAAAATGAAAAGAGACATTGTTTCTCCATCATTATTAAATGTTGGCATAGCCTCGACCCACATTGTGAAGTAGTCCACTGCTACGATGATGTAACGATGAACCCTAGATGAAGCCAGGTGACATGTATTAAATTCAATCTCCCACTTAGTGAAAGGACCAACAACAGTGACAGGAAACATACGAGTAGGATGTGCCCACATCTTTCGAGAGAAGATCTGACACGGGTGGCACTTCTTGACTGACTCAATTCAATATTTGATTAACGTATGCCAAAAGTAACCGGCATGTAGAATATTTTGGTCTATTTCCAACCTAGAAAAATGACCACCACATGATCTAGTGTGGCAGTCGTTAAGAACGAGCTCTGCTTCCTCATGTATAAGGCACCAGCAAAGAATGAAATCTACACCTCGACGATACAAAGTGTCATCAAGTATGAGATAGTTTCGTGCATGATGGTGAATTCGTCGACGCTTTTCATGGGAAGCAGAAGTAGGGCACTTCAAAGTCTAGAGATGGACTAGTATACCTCCATACTAGGGGTCTAAAGATGCAATCAGAAAAAGATCTTCTTTGATAGGCGATTCTTCGGGCATGACATCACTCGATTCGACCAGAAGTTCTGAAATAAGTTCCGCAAAGACTAACAACTTTTTGGATTTCGCGGAAAAAAAATCCAAGTAAAATTCCTTAAGGATTACAATCCATATACTGATATTTCCGCCAATGACTCATCGTGTCAACACATATTGAAAAGGGTTCACAACGACAATGATGGTGGTCTTGCGAAGCATAATGTAATGACATAAGCACTAGACAAAATGCATTGCTGCCAAAGCAAGCTTCTCAACATGGGAATAGTTGAGTTCCGTCCCAACCAGGCCTCAGCTCAGGTAATAAATAACATGCTCTTCGAGCATATCATCCTCTTGAACCAAGACCATGTCGATGGTCGAATCTACAATGAACAAGTATAACAAGAAATCTCTATTATAATCAGGAGGCTAGAGTAGAGGGGCAAACACAAGGGCACATTTTAAAACTTCAAAAGATCATCGAGTGACTTCATCCCAACAAAAAGGGACTCCCTTTTTCAATAGATGCATGAAATATTTAGTGATCTCATCGTAGTTTTCAACAAAACGCCGAAAAAAGTTCACTTTCCCCTATAAGCTCTGAAGCTGACGTATTGTCCACGGGGGAGGCAATTGAACTATCACCTCAACCTTAAGAGGATTGACCATGATCCCTGTTTTCGAAACAATGAAACCTAAGAGATGACCCAACATCACGCAAAAACTGCACTTATTAGGATTCAAGCGAATACGATAGTAGCGACATCATTCGAAGATTAGTCGAAGCTGTGTGGGATGATCAGATCTCTTGCGAGAGCACGATGCTAGATCATCAATGTAAGACTCGACTATATGTCTAAGGTCATGGAAATAAAAATGCATGGCCCACTGAAAAATGGATCCAACATTCTTCAGGCCAAAAGGTATCTTACGATATGCAAATGTTCCCCAAGGAAAAATAAAATATGTTTTATGCTGGTCTTAGGGTTTGATCTGAATCTGGTTATATCCTGAAAAACCATCCATGAATGAAAAGACCTCACAGCCTGTGCATTCATCAACAATCTGATCAATGAATGGGGTGGGAAAATTATCTTTCGGACATGTCTTGTTCAAGTCACGAAAGTCCATGCACACGTGAATTGTACCCTATTTTTTGTTAAGTAGAACAGGGTTTGACACCCATTCTGTCAACCATACAAGGTAGATAGAACTGGCTTTAAGCAGTTTCTCTACTTCAGCCTTAATCGCTACCGCTTTTTGAGGATTCACCGGATGAAGATTCTGTTGGACTGGCTTGTGTCAGTATAAGTGGTTATCTCATGTTCGACAACTCTTGGGTCTATGCCTAGTATTTCCTCGTAAGACTAGGAAAAAACATTGCAGAATTCCTTAAATAACTTCGTATAAATTTGAATCTCTTCGGCGGAGCAATCCGCTCTGACAAAAACATTCTCCACGACACCAGGGGTTCTGGAGATATCTATACGGATCATTTAAGATATACTTGCCATATTAGCTTCAGATTAAACTATGTGCGTAGCTAGAGGATTAATAGGAAAATACCTATCTCCAGTCATAGTCAACACAAATTCACCTGCCTCTATTCTCCTTAACTCCGTGAGGAATTATGATCTATGATGGAGATCATCCCAGGGTCTGTCCAAACCATTCAATGCCTTAAGGATCGCCTCGTCTGAGGGAAAGACCAGGTCTAAGGAATCTATAGTGGCAAGAGAACCTTGAGCCCAAATAGGCTCTAGAACTGGATCTAACTCCTGTGCGAGAGTCAGATCGAGGTCAGTCGAAGCTTGTTGGACAATGTTGTACACAACTTCTACCGTAGACAAGGGAATGGCTATGCCAGAATTCCCTGTCCCTTCCATTGAGGTCGATGGGGAAGGAAGAGTCCATATATCATGAAAGTAAGTTGTTTGAAACAACGACATTTGAAAAATTTCAGCCCTAGGCTGGTCAAGGGAAGCCGATATAAGCTTGACATCCCCGGAAGGTGGCAGGTAATAGAAATTACCCATAAATTATGGACACAAACCAACCCCTACATTGATGGTGTCGGGCTGAGGATTATCAATCATCAGGATCATGGATACCCTCGATGAAGGGTCAGGAAGGGAGAAGGACAACTAGTCAATGGTCACAATTCGACCCTTGTGTAGAAACAACAAGACCCAAAAGACTGTAGCAACCACTGCATGCATTGCATAGGTCCAACTCCTTCCTAACAAAAGGTTGTATTTGAGAGGCCCATCGACCACTTCAACTTCGACGCACATGGTCTTTTCTCCCAACTGCATGGGAAAAGAAGGAATGATTCCATGTGGTCTTGAATGATCGTCGAATGCCATAAGCAATGTAGGCGATGAAGACAAAATGGGTTGGGCAATGGCCTTCCAACACACCAACGACATCATGTAAGTCGAGGCACCCTCATCAACCACCATAGAAAAGATATTTTGAGTAAAATATTTCATGGTGTAAGCCACTATTATGTGAAACACAACGTGGTAAGGAAGACGAGGTTTCAAGTTGGTTGGATCGAGAACGATCACTCCCGGGTTATGAGAAGCTTTCTTGAATGCCCCTTTCGGGATGCATGTCATTGTTTCTCCCATCGTCTTCTCAATCTAGAGAGGAACTGGTGGGTTTGTGGCTTATTTACCTTTTTCGACAAAGTCTAGCATTCTTTGATCTCAGGCCATGGTTGCTATATGAGCATCACCTTTCAACATGCAAACATTCCTGGCTGAGGTATTCACAGTAGATGCGGGGGGTCTGTGACTGCCCCCTTCCGTGGTCGAGGATGTTGAGGCGTGAGCCATGTTTTTCACATGTGGAAATGGGTTTGTCAGCACAACAGGTTGTTGTTGCACGAATAGCTTCTGATCCTCCACAAGTCGAGGGGATAGGTGAGTTGGATGGTTCTCCTTGCAAAGGTTACATAGATACTTCGACTTTCTCTTCTCCGTTTTTCGCCTGCCAACATTGTTATTAGCCTTCTTGTCCCCTTTACCCTTCTTGTTTTTTTGCTTCTTCTTTCCTTCAGACTACTAGTTGGCCTTCGGGTTCATCGACTGGACATTGTGTAGGTCCTACGTTTGGGGGAATAGCCAAACCGAAGGTCAAGATGACCATCTTCTATTGTATCGAAAATTGTTGGAATTGATTTGACAATAGATCAGTGGACTTTCCTTGTGCTGATTCCACAAGACCATCAGCATGGGGTCTAGACTATTTTTTGGCTTTGTTGAGAATGGACCTTGGTGCATCTGGAAAAATATCATAGAGCAAGCCAAACTAAGAGTAAATCAGTTCGAGATGTTGCACTCTCATTATTGCCTCCTCCTCTGAAAACACTCTCGAAGTTGCAACAGCCTTAGATACAACTGGTACCAAAGACTTCAGGAACCACTCCAGCAAGAAATCCGGTGGGACCTATACCTTAATCAAGCTCTTCCGGCATTGCCATTCTCAGATTTGATCAGAGATATGGTCAACCTTATTCTGCTCAAAGTTGGCCAACAATTCAGTGCCAACATCATATCTCACGAGTAATTGGAAATGGTTTAGGAAGACCATCTCCAAGTCATTAAAGTAAGAATAACTTAAGCGGTCGAGCTCAATATGCCATTTCACAGCACCCCCAATAAGAGTGCATTGAAACAGGCGCAACTGTACGGAGTCTTCTCGTAGCGAGTTTGACAGGCACCATAAGTGGAAATTTGTCACATAATCACCTGGATCTTCACCAGGATTACCTTCAAATTTCAGAATATCCGAGGGAAACTTAGTCAGCATGGGAGGCCAACGCAGATCATCAAAAATTGAGTCATTGAGCAACCTTGACAAGTCTAGCAGATGTCATGTTGCGATAAATGGTAGTTTGGATTGAGTACTATGTACAAGAAAAAGGGGTCTTGGAGTTTGACTGGCACCAGGTTGCCAGGAAAAGTTGGGTTGCTGGCCAAGGTTCTAGTAGAAACTATGGCCTTGACTAGCATATGGAAATTGTGTTTTCTGGGATATCATCGGCTGATTCCCGTAATTGGATGACGTGGGTTGGGAGGGGATTTCTCCCTGCGTTGTGTTCTGAGGATTTTGGAAGGGGATTCCCCCAGCTGATCTGATGGGCATAGGTACTGATCCCTGCCCGGGGTTCCATTGACCATGGAAGAGGTTGCCAATGATAGACATCCCTTGTGAGGGAACTGGTCCCTGCCAAGGATTCCAAAGTACTTGTAAGGGGAAAACTCATGTACTTGCCCCCTGTGTAGGAATAGTACCCTACACATGATTCTATTTCCCAAAACCAGGGTTTCCCCTAGCTGAGATGACAATCGAAGAAAAAGAGTTATTAGCAAATGTGCCTAACAAAGAGAACGACATAGATCCCACTGTTGTAGTGTAAGACAAAATTCTTAAACTACCTTCTCCAAACAAGCTGTAGTTAGCGTTCGACCTGATGGATTGCTAGAAAGCACCACCGAGCGAGGGGGATGGAGGTGGTATATGACCTCCACTGTAAGGGATAACATTGAAGGGGACTGAAGTGCCCCTGGTAGAACCTTTCATGTGAGTGTTTGCACTCTCTTCCCCTAGACCCATGGTCTGTGTGGTGGAGTAGATAAGGAATGAGTTTGAATCGAAGCTGGGCATCCCATATGAAAATGGAGGGCCCTTCTCACTTTGCATAAACAGAGGAGTGGTTGTCACCGATGACATTATTGGACCACCGCCCGAGGTAGAGGAAGTCAAGACCACTGTGGTACAGACTAGAGAAGGTGGTTTAGGAGGAAACATACCCCCTGTGGTAGTAGCCGAAATAGGAGTATGAGGACTCCTGGACGAAGTAGCATCATTTTCTTCCATGTCTACTTGTAAGACTATTTGACGCTCGTAAGGTGTCACCTTTGGAGGGACAACTTGTAATAAGATTGGCACTGGAAAGTCGGTGATCGGAGGGTTGGATGGCCCGAGATATTCCACTCCAAGGTCAGAAATAATAGGTTCCTCCAGAGTCGAATAATCTCTTCTCGGAGCAGGCTCGGGCACAGTTTCCTGCAACCCGGTCGCTTCAAATGACCCTTGTTGGTCAAGTCTTCTCCATAACAGTGACGGTGGTGGCTCTAATGCAACCAACAGCAGGACTTGAAGCCTTCGTGACCAACAGAGCTCTTGATCTTCCACTTTATGAAAAGATCAAATGACCTAGTAATGATTTAACTAGCATTTAAAACCAATCACACACTAGAAAAATTCCTATAAGATAAATCAAGCAAACCACAATCTAGTAGGAAGAACAGTTATGCCAACCAACACTAGAGAAACTTACCAGTGCAAGTGCAACTCAAACATGGAATCATCCTCCAGGTATACTCTGCAAAGTGTGACCCAATGTCTGCCCTAGGTACTG
>JASDQU010334502.1:829-10888 GCA_032191745.1 Picea mariana
GAAGATAAATCAAGCAAGCACTATATTAGTAGGAAGAACAGTTACAACAACCAACACTAGAGTACCTTACCGGTGCAAGTGAAACTCAAATACGGAAGCACCCTCCGGGTCTACTCTGCAAAGCGTTGGTCCGATGTCCGTCCTAGGTACCGCAGTATACCCCCGCAGTCACCTGTGTATGTCCCTAGAAAAGATTAGCAACTAGTTTGCCAGCATGTGAACAACTATCAGGCGGGTACAGTCGACAGTCGGGTAGACCACAATGAGCAGGGTATCAAGCCCGAAACCTATCAAGGGTATCGAGAGCAAGTGTTTCAGAAGACGACTGAGGACCTCGAACGGATTCGAGACCCACGAAGCTCCGTGGAAAATGCTAACGACGGAATCCCTTAACAAATCCTCTATATGTGTTCTCCACAACGCTCGGTCCAGCTTTGGAGGGGTTATCTCCGCTACCTTTCCTTACGCGACCTCGTGTTTAGCCCCTATGTTAGAGGGGGGTCCTAAACAACTTTCCGTAACTGGACTTCTACACTCCCTATTGACAGACTCCAATGTTTGGTTTGGGTGGCCTTGGAGAATTTACTCTCCAAACTATTCCAAGGCCCTATTCTTAAGCTAGTGTATGCACCCTACAAACAGAAAAGTCTACTTGATTTTATGGGCTTTTTAAATCTCAAGGTGCGGAAGTGAAACTGATGGTGTGTAAAAAGACTCTAAGCAAAATGAACAAAAAAGCTTGGAAACAAAAACTTTTGATAACATGCAAAACCAGCAACTTTTCAATAAGAAAGACTTATTTTTCTGAAATTACTAAGATTTTATGCAGTAAATATGAAGGATTTTCACTCAGATCTGTGAGCTACTTATACTAGACATGCACTGCAAAACTTATGCAACAAGACTTCTTTCCTAGCTACTGATGCAACAACACAATCCTCAAATCAAGAAGAAAATGACAAATTTTTATTTTATTTTATTGCAAAACAACGCAATAAGGAAAAATGATGAGAAGATCAAAACCAAGAGACTAAAAAGAAAACTCTGGCTTAAAGCGCAGATCGCAAACAGAATCAAAGCACAAAAATGCGAGAAAAGCAATCAAGATAGTACCGACTCTAACACTTGCCTAAAAACCATAAAACAAATATTTTTTCTCTTTTGTTTTTTTTTCTATCAAAACATCAACTAATCAACACAGGCTAAGGATAAGATGCCCTAACCTGCTGACTGTGTAGCTCCAGAATCCAAACCCTGAAAGGAGCACTTCTCACCACAGGAGGGGATGACTGCCCCACCCAGGCTGAAAGGCAACCAGACAAACCTGTGACTGTCACTGATACAGCCCGCGGTCAACCGCGTTCTGATTTATAACAGCTCACGGGTACCCGCGCTCAGTGAGAGGTTAGGGCGCGGGTTTCTTGATTTAAGTGGTTTTTTGAGTTTTTGTTCAGCATGGCTTTGGCAATGAAGGGCAAGTAGTGGGCCTGATGCCAGGTAAGCAGGGATAGTGCAATTTAGGGTTATAACAACCTTCCTTTGGTTAGTGGCACACAACAGCATTCTCACCTGGGACAATTTAAGAAAAAGGGGTTTCATTGGCCCCTCTTGGTGTCATCTATGTGGACAAGAGGAAGAAACTCAAAATCATCTCCTCAATCTATGCCCCTATAGTTTGTGCATCTCGGATCACAGCGCCAACATCATGAGAACAATGCCAGACTATAGTTCATGGCCTCGTAGCATAGCTTAACTCCTTTTGCATGACACTTGGCAATGGTGGTTTCCTAGATGGGCACCGTTTCCGCCTTTGAACTTGGACAGTTGGTAGCAGTTGTTTCCCACAAGAGCATTTCTGCCACATAGGTAAATGCATCATAGACAGCTGTATTTTTGACAGGAATTAATACAAACCCTAATTTACAAAAAAATAAATAATAAGTAACAAATTATTACCGGTGGTGCCTAAGGGTAATTAGATGGAAGATAAATATCAAAGAAGAAAAGGCCATATTGATATGGAGACCCACTAGCTCCAAGAATCACAGCCCTGAGCAAATCCATATGATCCTCATAGACTCGCACATAAATCATGTCTGTCTAGTCATAATCAGAGGTTTTAAAACGTGCTAGCATGTATAATTCAGTTAAATTTTTTATTCCAAATCAGAGAGCAAGCAAATAATTAAATGCTTACCAGCAAATTTTTTTTCAAGGATACTCCACTCTTGTTGAACTTTCTTTGACCACTTTCTGTCATAAGAACTTTGTTTAGAAGATATTGAAACGTTTAACATTGTTACAGTAAAAATGAAACATCATCTTGATTCTTAATATCAAGCAGAACAAGACAAGACATAAACGTACTAGACTGAAAGTATGACACAATCATGCACACTCCGAAAATACCTGAGTTGTTTCATTCAGAAAGCAATGGTCCAAAGGGTCTTTGACACTGTCAAAGTGTTTGAACTGGTCATCTTTGCCAGAAATAGACAAGTTATGCATTTTATCTGAATTGAGTTTCATACGAGTAGGCATACTGCCTGTTGAATACTCTCTTGTGGAAAATTTCACTCTGTATTGAAAAATTTGAACATCTTCCTCATTTATGTGGCCAGTACATTCTACCTTGATCTTAGAATCTGTCACCTTTGATGCTTGATTCTTAATATCAAGTAGAACAAGACAAGACATAAACATACTAGATTGAAAGTATGACACAATCATGCACACTCCGAAAATACCTAAGATGTTTCATTCAGAAAGTAATGGTCCAGAGGGTCTTTGACACTGTCAAAGCGTTTGAATTGGTCATCTTTGCCAGAAACAGACAAGTTATGCATTTGATCTGAATTAAGTTTCATACGAGTAGGCATACTACCTGTTGAATACTCTCCTGTGGAAACTTGCACTCTGTCTTGGAAAATTTGAACATCTTCCTCATTTATGTGGCCACTACATTCTACCCTGATCTTAGAATCTGTCACCTCTAATGCTACAGGCATAGCAGTCAAACCATCTTCAATATGTTCCAATTGATGACACTTGGAATCTCTTGTAAGTTGTTCGGATTCAACATTGCTCATCTCAGTCCCATCAGTGTTTTGTTCAAGTCCATTCTGCAGAGTAGTTTTCTCCTAAGAACTTACATCCATAGTATTTGATAAGCTCTTGGAACCTCGAAATCCAAGTAGACTAGTGGCAAGTCTAGCAACAAATCCAAATGTTGCTCGAGGTATTGACATGCCACCATTGCTATAGTCGTTCAAGTTTTCATCTGATGGTAAAGTTTCCATATCATGATTTTCATCAGTAGTAATTGGGTTTGGAATATCTTCCACAACCTTTTCTAGTTGTTCATTATAGACAAGATATGTTACTAGAGAATATGTCTAAAACAAACTACCTAAAAAATCAATAAATTTGATCAAAATAAATCACATTACCTCCTTATAAGCCTCAAATGCATCGCTTGTATTATCATCAACAGTTTCCCAACGTGCAGCATCATCGCCATCCTCATCACCATCATGAAAACTACTTTGAGATGATTCCATATCATCCTCCCTGCCAACTACAAAAATTGTTTGTGGTCCAACCTATACCATACAAACAAGCATTAAAATGAAGAACAAAGAATAGGAAACAGTCATGGCCAGACCATTCTACATAACAGAAAACAGTACAAAGAAAATGAATGCATAGATTACCTGAAGTTACTTGAAAAATATGCATAGGAATATTGGTATAATGGTCATATTATTGTATATAAGTTTAGAATAGATTTAAGTTAATAAAAAATAAGTCACATTTACTACAAGTGACTTAAATAATAAAAGGTCAATTATCTCTTGGTCATCCATTTCTAGTGAGACTCTAGGTGCTTCACCTAAGTGACTTACAATGTACAAAAAAAAAATTGAGCTCATTGGAATAAAACAAAAAAGCATTCAAGCTTTGGCTGTTCTTTCTGCAATTGTTGTTTGCTTGTATTTTCTGTGTAAATTTCTTCATTGTATCATATCCTGGTTATAGGCATATGGGAGATTTATCTCATATATGAGAATCATGATCGACAAGTACAGTCATCATGGATACTCACATGCACAAGGAAACATCACAGAAGGCAGATTGAATAGAAGTGGAATTTGTATTGCAGAAAATGTCTAGGAGGCAGAGATGGAATTTGTATTGCAAAAAATGACCTACATGGTTATCCTGTAAGATATTATCCAAAATCTCAATTTTATGTTGGATGTCGACAACATAATCCATTGTCCAAAGACTCTGAGAATAAGAAAATGCCAAAAATCATGTGGATGAAAAGATGCATTATAAGGCGGTGGCTAATAAAKGAATGAAAAGAGTCCAYGTGTTTGAGTTACATTGYAYTKMTTTGACACAAGTTGGCATTGGGTGAGGTTTCATTCCATCATTTGAAACATTTACATACTCACAAGAATTCTGTGACAAGTGTTGCAAAGCCAAATTAGTCCTGTTTTTGTTTCTGGCTCTCTAATGCTAAAATACATTCATGTTCATGATCAATGATATTAGCATGTGTATACTTTGTAACAAATGATTTGTTTCCACTTTTCTTTTTGGTTGTGATTATTTTGTTACATTGATTGAGAAAAAAATCACACATATATGCCATACCACAAATGCTTCATTTTCAGTCATCTTGAGTGTTGTTGTATATTTTCTATGTCTGATGCTTAGACTTGTTTGAATTGGTGATTGATACTTCTGACATACATGTGATATTGTCTCAGTCAAGGCCAAGCAAAAGAAGTGGAAATTCTAGTGAAATACCTAAAGGTGTTTTCTTCTTTCAATGAAGAGCTATTCAAGGAAATTACACAACTTCTTACTTTAGAGAATTTCAGGTTTGTGTGTGAAAATAATCTTGGCTCTGCTACAAGTAAGCATGTGGGTTACATACATACTCTTTTGTCTTTCTTAGATATTCTTAAGGAATCTCGTGCTTCAACATTATTAGCAAAGTTACACATCTTGTCATAGTACATTTTTGCTGCAGACAGATCCGAGGGGATTTCCCTGATTGGTGACATCCTTGCCATCTGGTTGTGATCTCTTTCACATAGATGTTATTTTTCATCCTTTTTTATTTTTTATTTATTTATTGTTGTCTTTTTTGTTATGTTTGGTTGAACACCAATGAAAATGAGCAACTTTCCAAGTATGGAGATACCAAGTCAGCAAGGAATATCATGTTAGTTGAGCTTAAAAAGCTTATTGAGGCTAATCCTCTGTTCCGAGACAAGCTATAGTTTCCTTCTCTGAAAAATTATCGCTTGCGAACACTTATCAATCAAAGGTTTATTTTCAGTTTCTCTTGAGTTGGCTTGCTATAGTATACAACTGTTCAAATTTGAGTTTTTTATGTCTACCATGTAGTGGTTGTTGTAGTCAGTTTTGATGACCAATATCAATATCAGATTATACTTCTATGAGGTCTGCCAAATTGTTTGCTTGGTGCAGATAACTGATTTCATATTCCCGGTATCGGTGTTTGAAATTTGTGGCAGTTTGAATTGGCAGCATCAACTCTGTAAAAATCCAAGGCCCAACCCAGACACAAAAACACTGTATATTGGATTTATACAAAGTAACCTACACTATATCAGGAAAATTGGAATTATATGTAACCAATTAATTTGATGTTAATATATTAGTCCAATTTACTAAAGGCATTATAATGTTATGATAATTCAAAATGTTATTATCCAATGTGGACTTTCTATGCTTGCATTTATACAAAGTAACCTACACTATGTGGATGATAGCATTAAAAGCCAAACTTAGGCATCCAAATTTGATAACCTTGCCATTTATTACCTGCCTTTCTCTTTCTTGATATAAGGAGATTCTTCAATTGAAACCATTGATAGAATTTGAAATTAAATTATAACCGGACACCCTTTAGTACCTATTCAGTTAATTTGTCCATTAAGGAACATAATTGAGGCTCCAGAGTTTATATTGTTATAATCTTAGTCTTTGCTCATCTAAGTGAAATAAATTTCTTTGCGAGGAGAAGGGATATGGATTTATACATTTCTTTTCTCCACGGATGCTGCAAATTGTTTTATATCCAATTACTATTATGAAGGGATATGGTTTTATACATTCTCATTTGTGTTCATATGGATGCTTAATGACCAAACTGCATGTTTTCTTTATTGGCAATGCACTAGAGAAATTAATTTTCAATACCAGGAGAAGCTAAGAGCAATGCGAGCTCAACAGGCTAAATATCGAGAAGAAATTTTACGTCGAGAAGCACAGGTGCAATAGCAGCAGTATCAATAAGCCAATCTAAGTCAGTTTCAACGTAGTGTTGGTGGCCCAATGGTTGGATACAATGAGAATGCTCATGAACCTTGTGGTCATGGTGGTGCCCTTGGAGAAGGTAATCCAGGCTACCCAGGAGGTTATGACTCTTATAGGGACAGAGTGCCATACTATGGTAGTGTTGGACATCCATTCAGCATAAATCAGGAATATGAATCAAGGGGACCTTACCCTGGGGGTTGAGTGTATGATTCGGCCTCATGATTTTACTAAAATGTATCCAATACATCAGTATTGATGGAGACTTTCATGTCAGGTGCATTCTTTTTATCAATTTTGGGAGTCAGGATATGCTTCTAGCCACTACTTGAAGCACAAAGAGTTTTACTACATCTTTTAATCAATACCCTTGATACATTTGTTTCTTGATACAACCTGTTGATCTCTGACTATGTATATTCTCAACATTTTTTTTTAAAGGTATAACTACATTATTTCTGTTGTTGAAGGCTGTACAGGGTTGCAAAAGGTGTTAATTATGATCATTTCTCTATATGCTAATATTATTGATGAACAAGGGTGCCTTAAAGGCTAAGTTGAGTATCGTGTATATACAAACTATGCATATAATTCTTGAATAGAGGTCTTTTTGCATATTTAACTTCGGGATCAAAATGATTGAATTGTGATATTCTGCAGTAGATCTAATTCCTTGCTTAGTATTACTTCAACGTAATTTTGATTACATAGTCCATTTCATGTTGCTTTTGAAAGATACAACCTTTTTCCACTCAATAATTCAAATTTGATCTGGAACTAAACTCGATAAACTTGACCCTCAGATTAATGGGACAACATTGATTATCATTTCAGATATTGTTAGCTATTGTTGTGAGTGCTTTGCTAGAATTTGTTCTGAAATGCTCTTCATCCTCAACGGTTCTGTCGTATTTGACCATTATTTTGTGGTTTTCCCTTTCTGCTTTCTTTGTACAAATGGGTTGTTTATTCAAGTTGCCAAATATGGTTTGGTGGTTGTTTTACAAATTGCTTTGGTGGTATTCTCATGATTACAAATAATGACCGATGCAGCTAGTTCTAAGTTTAGGCTGGGTTCACAGAGCACAAGGACTAGTGGGCTAGGTCTGTTGGGTACACTAAACACTAAGGATTACATGAAAGTCCAAGGCTAGAAAGTCAAAAAACTGAGTTGAAATGACCATGAAATTATCCTTATATCCCATACTAGTAGGGGCATGCAGATGGGGATGATAAAATGGAAGCATCATGATTAGCATGGGTTTTAACTACTGTTAGGCCACTTAAGAATATTGATTTCTCAATGCACGATTAGTGTCTTCCCATATCCATTTGTTTCCACACACTTAAGATGCTTTTTATTATCAATAAATCATCAAGGGAATGGTAAGTTGGACAACATTAATAGACGAAGAGGAAGGGGGTATTCTCATGATTACATCTAATGACCGATGCAGCTAGTTCTAAGCTTAGGCTGGGTTCATAGAGCACAAGGACTAGTGGGTTGGGTCTGCTGGGTACACTGAAGTTTGAACAATAGGGATTACATAAAAGTCCAAGGCTAGAAAGTAAAAAAACTGAGTTGAAATGACTGAAATTATCCTTATATCCCATACTAGCAGGGGCATGCAGATGGGGATGATAAAATGGAAGCATCATGATTAGCATGGGTTTTAACTACTGTTAGGCCACTTAAGCATATTGATTTCTCAATGCATGATTAGTGTCTTCCCATCTCCATTTTTTTCCACTCACTTAAGATGATTGTTATTATCAATAAATCATCAAGGGAATGGTAAGTTGGACAACATCAATAGACGAAGAGGAAGGGGGTTCATAAGAATTTTTATTTGCTGGAGCAGGGGTTCATAAGAATTTTTATTTGTTGGAGCATTATTTTTTATTTTGATTTTGAGATGGCAAAGCTCAGGGCTCAAATCTGACTCCATGCTTATTAGGCATCCCTTGGGAGGTCTGCACTGTCCACTAGGGCTCATAACAATCTCTATTTGCTGGATTATTATTTTTTTAAATTTTGTGAAGGCAAAATCGAGGGTTCAAATCTGGCTCCATGATTATTAGACATCCCTTTGGAGGTCAGCACCATCCACTTATGAATATTAGATTGTTGTGGTTCACATGGTCATGATTTTGTTTATAGTAGTCTGTGACCTAGGACACTTTTCAAATCACCGTGCCTATAGGGGCCCTAAGCACCCACCAGTTCATCTCTGTATGCCCTGAAGAAAAGGTAAAGGCCCAACCCATACCGGCATAAATTCACTGACCATCATTATGCATGAGGAGGCATTCCTGTGGTTAAAGTTATTCAAGGGTTTTCACCCTTGTATCAAAGGTGTTGCACAGGATAAAATACTACAGCGACCCATTTTACCATTAGTTGTTCAAGACTAAAGTGACCATTTTCAATGTAGTATAAGCTCTTATTGAAATGTTGGATGAATCACAGATACATCATATATACATGTGTTTTTCAGTTGGTCATTTAATTGCAAACCTTTGCACAAGTTTTTGCATCATAAAAATCTTTGATGTGCAAACCTTTGCACAAGTTTTTGCACCATAAAAAAGGTTACACCTTGAAGGATTTGATCCTTTTTTGTACTTGATAGATTTGAAGTTAATATTGACCTAGGTTGTTATTCAGTTTAATAAGGAGAAGGAGCACATCAAATTCTGTTGCTTCCCCAGTCCATTTACAGGTGTAAAATAAAAAATTTCTTAAAACTTGGAAATTATGAAGTGTTTAATGCACTCCCTAAATTTTCTTTTGCTGTCAGCTTGTGTCTGTTGCATGCCTTGTATTTTTATGCCAAAGGCATTCTTTTAGGGGAGTTCTCTCTCGCGTTTTCATCGTCTGTCCACATCCTATTAAAGCCTACCACATATTATTGTCAATGTTACCTGTTTTTCCATGCATCGACTTATTGAGATGATAAGAAAGAGAGAAGCTTCCTCCACTGACGTGCTCTACTAGACCTTCCACCTTTTTAAAGCATTCAACAGAGAAATGTCTGATGAGGGTTTTGTATACGTATCTAATACTGGTCCAGCAGCTTCAATTCCTGCTAAGAATTGTGTAGGGCTGTTGAGATAGAAGACTGGTTACAATTATCGTTTGATAGCCTGTTGGGGATTGAGTTTACCTAGTTCCAGAGTCTATATATCCGGAGTCCCAGTTGCGTTACGGTTCACAATTGCAAAGGCGACTGGCTGGCGAGCATATCTTTATTTGCTACTCTATGGGATGAGCGGATTTTGGTGCTTATTTTGAACTTGGAAACTAAACAAGCCCGCCTCATATATTTATTGGATACCACTTTTTCTAGTGGTTGTTCCCAATACGCTATTAGCATATAAGATCCCACCCTACCTATGCAGGTCGGTTGCAATGGTGGTTCACCAGATTTCTCTTCTCATATTGTGGGACAGGTTTCTACTCCTAGATGGTTCCAAGATTGTTAATAACCTCTCTCTGTCAGTGCTGAGCGATTTTCCTAGGGTGCTCTCTGGCTCCGTCTATGTATGTGTTCACAATGGATGCTCTTTGATATTGTAGGGCAGGTTCGATGCATCCTACTTCTGAATGGCTGGCTCAAAGTTGATGACATGTAATATGACTATGCCTTACTATGAGGAATGAAATGTTTCTAATGTTTATACGAGGCTTGTGTGAGA